>PVJA010017135.1:0-42149 GCA_004027025.1 Myocastor coypus | reverse complement strand
AGCTATTGATGCAGTCTGAGGTCTGACGCTCTTGCGCTCTTTTGTTCCTCTTGTGCTGTCGTTTTTGCTGGACATCTCATAGCCTAGATTGCATGCACTGCCCTGTACAAGCAAAAAGATTGCAAGGTCTACACAGAAATGTGACCACGTGTCCTATTTCTTTTGCTGCTTTTTCTGACACTCTCCCCCGATGTCTCCAGCTCCCAGCAATTATAACAGCTAGAACTGCTCCAATGTGTTCAGCAAATATTGGTATGCTGCCCAAACAATCCCCCTGAGCTACGACAACGAGGCTTCTCCCCGCCAGGACAGCATGCTTTCTAGGGAAGCACTGCCACTCTGAGACCCCTCAGACAGGACATCCCCCATGTGGCATGCAATCTCCAGGCCCCGGATTTTGCTCAGTCATTCTTGTTATTTCTTCCTGGGCCTCATGCGTTTAATCTACATCAGCAATGCTGTTGTTTTTACGTCTAGCACAAGCCTCCTGAAGGGGATGCTTGCTGATGGCATCTGCGGCAGACACAAGCTCATGCCTGAAGAGATAAATTATTTATGGAGAACGGTGCCCTAATGGATTGTGTGATCAATAATGCTTAGAATAGCACAGCAGTGGACAAATCACAGAAGAGCTAGAACACGTGTCTACAGCATTCTGAGAGGACAGGGTCTACCAGACAGCAAGAGAAAATGGGGTGCTTGGGATGCCTATCTCAAAAAACAGTTCTGATAAGGAAGAAAAATATAACATTGTCTTTTCCTTTGTTTTAATACAAAAGAATAAACCACTTCTTAGTATTGGCAAACACTGCTCCGAAATGCTCCCCACATTTCCCACTTACAAAAAGATCAACCTCACTGGCGAAGTCTCTCACGTTTCCGAGCTTTCCCCACAGCTCTGCAGAGGAATAGCTGCCGTTGTCCCATGTGCTCTTGTAAGGGCTGCCTGCAGGTAATGAAGACATTAGTATCTGTTGCTTGGAGTGTTAATTGCCTGACTCTAGTGTTTAGCTCCAGTTCCTAGGCAACATCCAGCATCTCTACAGGCCTCTTTGTGCAGAGGTATGATTCCAAGTTTAAACTTTCTCAGGATTCTGCTCCTTTGTCTGCTGCAAAGCTCCACTGGGGAATGTTTTGCTAGACTTTCAAACTCAAGATGTCCAGAGCCAGTGGCATTCATTATCTCTGTATTTCTGCCCTGCCTCCTGCCTGCTACTTCACGCTCCTCTCCCCACTGCAGAAAAATAACTCATTTCTTCCTTTGGATCTACTGTATCCTATCACCAACATCATGTGTCTGTCCATGCCCAATGCTATTCTTTTTTCCTTTCAAGTTCATAGCCAAATGCCATGCCTCCCCTGAAGCTTCCCCTCAAATCTGAAACGTGATGCTTGGGTTTCTCTCGCGTCATGTCCCAACTGTTAATGCACAAGCCCTTTAGGGTACAGGCCACGTCCTAATCATCTCTGAGTGTCCCCAAAAGGCTAGTGCAGCACCACAGCTGACTTTCAATTAGAGTTTGCTGAGTAAGTGTCACATGAACAGATCTACATGCAGACAATGGAGGCGATACAAGCAATGCTTATCTTCACTGTCACTTAGAGCACCCTAAGGAATGTAACAGAAATAAATGAGTAGGATTTTGTCTGTTCTGGGGAATTTGAGGTGAACTGTCCCCAAGACTGGCTTGCTTGATTGAGTATATCCTTGTATTATTTCCAGAGCTCCAGTGGAACTAAGGCCCTCAGAGACATCGTGCAGTAAGCAGAAAGGAAGCCAAGCTCTTCTAGGCTGGTTTGGCTGTGCAGAAGCCAGGTCAAACAATGCCAAGGCTCTAGGAAGCAGTGGAATAAAGCAGATCAGGATCTCCATGACTGGCTTTGAAAAGTACTGGCTGTCACCATCATGAGAATTTCTATAGCAACTTGGGACAGTCACCTACCAAGGTTGCTTGCAAGGTGGCTGAGCCTAGGGCTGTCTCCGTACACTCACACAGGTTTTCTCTCATCTTGCTAAGTGGATGAGGTTGCTTGACAGACCAGGAGTAGGAGACAAAGAAAGACACTGTTTTCAGATAAAATGTATACAAGTGCCTAGGCAGGGGCAGGGCAGTTGCAGCTATCCTAGATGCACCCTTGGGTGTCACTCAGATAACGGCTGTCTACAGAGTTTCCAAAGGAAGCTGTGCTTAGGCCCTCACAGAGGGGCAGAAATAGACTCACAGGCAGTTCCCTAGTGGAGGTTTCCACACCCACAGCACATTCATGGCGAAATTTCTTGGTGTTGCTTGGCTCAATTATGGTTGCAGTGAGAACTTTAATGTTGTATTTTCTCACTTGCAATTAAGTTTTCAAACATAAAATTGAGCTAATGTCATCATTGAACATTTCACTTACTTTTTTTTTCTTATAAAGGAAACCACCCTTGAATATATTTGACTATGTGATTGCACAGTCAAATAAGGATACATTTAAATATTCAACTGGGTAACTGCATCTACAATCTACTTTCATTCCTGGCTTTCAACACTATACAGGGAGAGAAACACCCACCTTGATAACATTCTCTGTATTCACTTTGGTCTCTCATGAATGACATAAGCCCTACTTAGCTGACTTATTTCCTTCCTAATCTTAGCAAATCACCTGATTATCACCAGGGATGACATCCATCCTGGAGATACTGTTCAGGATGACTTCAAGACTGGAAATAGTATCTGGCTTTATTTTTAGTGCATTTTGTCTAAGGATTTTATGTACAAGAATGGGAATGAAAGCCTGAGACAATTCTAGACATCCTTACTGGGTTTAGTGCTCATGTCAAACATTAAATTCAACATTCCTTATCATTGCTTCAATTTCCCCAATGATATTCTGAAGGCAAAAACTTGAAAACATCATATATTCAAAACTTTGCTTTGGAATCCAGGCTCTGCTTTTCTGGTTGTGTTTGTTTATTTGTTTGTTTGTGACTAGCTCAGCCTACCTTGGGGGTGGGGCTGGCATGCCATGTGGTGCCAGGGATCCAACCATGGTCTCTTTGCATTTGCCTAAGTTTGCCTAAGCTTGCCTAAGCAGGTGCTTTAGACAGCTGAGCTATCTTGCCAGTCCCCAGCTCTACTTTTCAGTATAATTTATCCCTTCATGCATGGTAGGTATTCAGTAGTAAATCATTGTTGATGACATAAAAGAAAAAAATGGCATGACAAGGATCCCCTTGACCTCCTGTGGTTAGAAGATGAAATGACCTTGTCTCATGGTTTTGTTATCTAACAAAACAGCTGATGCCAACCATTACTTGAGGAAACACATGTTTCAAGTGCTTTTAGCAACTAGGCTTCCTTTTAAAAACATAAATCCTCAGAAAAAATGGTGTCAGTTCCATGTCAGGGAGACAATGTATGGGAAGAGGTATACATTGAGTATATCAAAATCCAATAGCAACTGTTTATAACCTCACAATTGAGAACCCAGATCTCACTGGATTTTTCTCAACTGGGTGAGGATCCTACCAGTGTTTTAGGACCCAATCCACTCAGGCAGAAATGGTTGATGAGCACTCTGAAAACTATGGGCTGAGCTTCTCTTGGGCCAGTGTTTAGCACAAACACTATCTCTGAGGTAGACGCTACATTTACAGTGTGGTGGATAAAAAGGCTATGAGCCTATATGTAGCAGCAAAGGGTTTGTTGGATTCAATATTTGTGGAGTCTATCAGTACAGAAGTGTCAGAGGGAAGAGACTCAAATTTCATACACTCCATTCCTCTTGACTCTGCAGAGATGAATTAGGAAGGAAAATTCAATTCCTTACAATGCTTTACTGCTGGGAACTTACTAGAAGTCAAACTAAAAGAACAAGAGTTTTTTTTTTTTTCCATAATACACTCTTCATCATTCATCTTCTTTGTCCAGAACTTTAGCTTGCACTTGTCCGGGAAACTGGGCTCTTTCTCCATCCTTCTCTATCTGAAATTCTCACTCTGGGGTGGCAATGCCTTCCTTCTGGCCCAGGACCTGTCTACCTGTACAATATCCTGTAAGCTTGGATCATCACAGCAATGCTGTCTCCTGTCCTGGCCTTCCCAGGTGTGTGCAAGGTGAAAGGACATCACCTTAAAGCAGCTAGTTCCTCAGGCATCACACAGCAATGAGCCTCACCACCCTGGACAGGTGCTGGCCCTCTGTCTGAGGAGAAGGCCCAATCTGCAGGAAGGCTGCCCTGCTCAGACTCTCAATAGAAAGCCAGAATTAGCTCACCCTGTATAGAAAGCCAGAGTTGCAGAATCTCAGTCTTCCTCTTTCTCCCCTGATCCCTCTGTCTGCCTTTCTTAAGAGAAGGGCCAGCTGAGTCTTTCCCAAACAGCACCAATGGTCAGAGTCGGGCATGTGCTCCAGGAGTTGCAGCACCCAGCACAACATAGGAATAATCAGCACTGAGGAACGTCAACCTCCTGGGACCAAGGCACAGGACAGTTTGGGAGTGAACCCCGGATGGCTGTGCTGGGGATGTGGGGCAGGGAAGGTGCTGGAGTCCACAGAGCCCATGGCGGAGGCAGCCTGTGCCGGGAGGGTTCTGGCTGAAGGTCTTGCTGTCTCTCTTATACTGTTCCAGCCAAGCACAGACTCTGTAAAGCACTCACTTTGCTGATTGAAAGGGAACTGTCTGCAGCAGAAAATGTCAACAGCGCTAGTGGGAATTCTGCGTCTGCTCTTAAATGTCTAAGTGGTTTTAGGGAAATGGATTAACCTGGTAGTTTCAGATGAAATATTCTTCACTTGCTATCTTCAAGTGCATCATATATAGAATTAGATGTATATATTGTCAATTAGATGGATCACTTGACAGAGTTTGGGCTAGAAAAATAGAGATGCAATGATTTCTTGTCCTTAAGCCAGGCTCCTGCGACCTCTTGTGTGACCCATCATGCTCTCTGGCTTCCAGCTGCTGTAGTGGGATGGTGCTGACATCCAGTGTGGACCTAGGAGCCCTGAGCTAATGGTAATGAACGCAGAGCAGTAAGGGAAGTGTAAAATAACCACCTTTGGCTATAGTATTTACCCAGCAGGCCTAATGCTCTTGGTTTGATCCTTAGCAGCAAACAGATAGACTTTGAAAACCCTGTGTTGGGGCCTGGCGGGATGGCTCAGTGGTCTAAAGTGCCTGCTTGGGGAAGCTTGGGCGGCTTCAGGGACCGCGGTTCGATCCCCGGCACCACATGCTGCACCAGCCCTGCCCTCTGGGCGGGCTGAGCCGGCCATAAAAATGAGTGAATAAACAAAAAAGGTTCTGAAACAAGAAACAAATAAAAAAGAAAAGAAAACCCTGTGTTAAGGCACAGAGACTTTAGGGTTGTCACTGCAACAGGAAACCTTACTTATTTGGACTAGCACAACCATTTCCTTCCACACCAGTCCCTAGATAGTGCATTAGTACTGGAAAATTTTTGAGTATTACAAATAAAGGCTTCTGCTTAGGCAGAGAGCAGCAGTCAGGATCCGATCTCCAGAGGGCTGTGCTGGCCCCGCCCCCTGGGGTGCACTGAAAGTGGCACGAGCCTGTAATCCCAGCACTTTGGAGGCTGAAAATGGGAGAATCACTACAAGTACAATCTGTGTGGTGAGACACTATAGACCTTATACTAAACACATTAAAAAAAAAAAAATACAGGCTTATAGTTTTCAAAAAAGGCAAATGACCTTCCAAGCCTAAGGAGAGGGTACGGATCCTCCAGCTGTCCAGGATTCATCTGTATCTAGTACTGCTCAAAGTAAGTAAGTTCTGTGGTAAAGCTTTGATGTTACTGTTCTAATCGCAGATTTGCACTGCAGCAATATTTGTTGACCGAGGCTAGGGCCAGTACTGTGCTAGATTCTAACTTTACAAACTTCTCACTGGCAGCTAAAGAGAATTAATTTCTTAAAAAGTTAAATTTAAATTTACTTCTTGTTTTAATGAAGTCAAATGTCTTCTGAATTCGTATTTGGCCTCACATTTCCGTGCATGGCTTCTGTGGGCAGGAATATGCATTACTATACTTTATGTCCCTTATAATGGCCAAAGCAGTGTTTGATTGTTGGATATTTTATAACAAAAGCAATCCCTGTCGACCTTTGTTCTTGCATCCTAGGATTATCCTTTGTACCATTTAGATTCCCATTTCTGAGATAGTACCTGATGATACTTGACGTCCACAATTTTAAGGAAGGCTCCTTTAAATTGGCTCATGGTCATAGAGGTTTCAGTCCGTGGCCAGCTGGATAAAGGCAGAAAGGACATGGCAGAAGGGCACAGTGGGGCACAAAGCTGCCCACCTCCATGGGGCCCGGAAGCAGAGTGCTTCAGTCCCAGAGAGGAAAGGTCCAGAGACCAGGGGATGATCCCCAGAGTCACACCCCTGGAGCCCACAAAGACACACCCAGATATCTGTTTTACTAATGTCCTAGAAGTCTCTTAATCTAGCCAAATTGATGATCAAGTTTAAGTGTCATATCCTTCTATTTGGTCACTTTGCACTTTGGGCCACCATAAAAATCTGACACTTCAGATAGTAAGGAAAAAAGAAAAAAAAAAAAAAAAAGAGTAACTGGCCACAAGGAGCAAAAAAATAGGAAGAATGCCTTCAAAAGCTGAGAGCCTAGTGGGTTGCTGAGAAGTGTTCCTGAGCCCCCTTTCAAGTGCTAGAGTTGAGAAGAAAGATGGACACCCACCCTTCTGTCCACCTGGGATGGCTCTGTATGTAGGACCTACCAAATAGTGATGGCTTCGGGCACTGACATCACCCAGGGCACTGGCCTGTTTCATGTCACTGGATAAAGGCATAGGAGAGGCTTTGGGATAGTTTCTTGGACATTCCTGAAGGCCTCAATGGTGTAGCAGAAACAAATAACACTCCCAGGAGGCTCCTGGATAAAGCCAAAAGAGAGCTGCATGTGAGGAATCTGTGGCCAGGAGCAAGATGACTCAGCAGCTACCTGAGAAACCAATAACTGAAGACCAGATGGCAAGGTGGACACCTCCGGGGAGGCCAGCACGGATGGCAAATGGTCCTGAGGAGCAGATGTCCTTTCCTGATACCTGGCACTGCCTAAGTCACTAAAATGTAGCTGCAAGCCCAGGGAAAGAGATGGAGGGGAAAAGCCAAATTAATTAGATTTAATTTCTACAACCCCAGAGCAGTTGGGCTAAAAAAGAAAGAAGAAAGGAAAACAAAGGGTTATATTTATTTTTTAAATAATTTTATTACTTTTAATAAGAAATAACAATGAGACAGTTTCAAAACACGTTAGTAGGACAGCCACGATAATTAATACAATGCATATTGTTGCCTTCATAGTAGTTGTTCAAAGTACAAGATGCAGACATGATAACTTTTTAAAATAGTATTGGTACAAATATTTCTTCTCATTGAGCTTAGAGAAGGTAGTTATATATGTAGTCCAATATTCCATAATAGCAGTGGGTTATTAGCAGAATTAGCATTGTCAGAAGCTGTTGATTTGAGTTTTTCACAGCTCAGCACGCTTATCTGGTTTTACTTTTTTATGCCTCATGGTTAAACTTTTCTGCTGGACAAGTAACTTTCATATCTGACAAGGTCAGTTAAATCCACTCAGGATTTATCTTGAAACCATGCACAATGCTTTGTAGAACTTTTGTCAGTATCAGCCATGTAGATGAGTCACAGCCATTGGTTGACCAGTTTTCTCTCTCTCTGAAAGCCTGAGAGAATGTTTTCCCTCTAGGTGACTCTCCTTAGGCACACTATACCTCGTTGACTCCTTTCCTATGTGGTCTCATAATCTCCTTGAACAGAAAATTTGGGACACCACTACAATTTTTTGTTGTTGTTGTTTTTAATAATTTTTTTTTATTATTTTTATTCTTATTTCAGAACCTTTGTTTATTCACTCATTTTTATGGCCGGCTCAGCCCGCCCAGAGGGCAGGGCTGGCGCAGCACGTGGTGCCGGGATCGAACTGCGGCCCCTAAAGCTGCCCAAGCTTCCCCAAGCAGGCGCTTTAGACCACTGAGCCCCCCCGCCGGGCCCCACGACTACAATTTTGTATATGGTTAGATTTCTAAATTTCTGTGTAAAAATGCAGCACTTTTTTAAAAATCACATTCTATAGGGATTTATTAGAATATCAATGATCGATGGAAAATATCAGTTCCACATTAAGTCTAATGGCATTTGATACTCAAAAAGACAGTGATGTTAAGCTCAATTACCTATGTTATAGAGTAATAGTATCACTAAGCTTCTCTTCTAGAGGGTTAACAACTTAAGTTTGAAGACCAAAAAATTAGAGAAAAAGAAGGGCTACAAGGATAGCCAATATTTTGGCCCTAGCCCTTCAAGGTCAGTGAGGACTCACGACGTAAGAGAACTTATACTGTAACAAAGAGTTATGTTTCTGATACATCTGAATTTCTACAATGAAATAGATGCCTATGATATGTGACCCAAGAAATCAGGAATTCTATGAAGCTCAGAGAAAAGGCAAGGAGGGGGCTAGAACTGATTTCTGGAACAATGAAAAAAACCTCCCTCCCTGCTTCCTTCAGCACCTTTCTGCTGTGGTGTGAATTCTCACCATCATCATGGGGATTGTTTTTCTTTGATAGAAGATTTTCCTCTTATGATACACATGTGACAGAGGGATGTTAACCCCCTTAGTCACTTGCTGCATGTTCTGAATTAGCTTATCCAATATTTTTCTGACAGCAGAGGGCAAGCAAGGAATATCCCTATATAGGAGAAGGAAGAAGAAAAGGATATGGGAGGGAGAGAGCTCTGGGGAGGGTGGGGAAGAATGAATGCATCCAATGACAAAATGACATGATGAATGAATGAATGAATGAGTGAGTGAGTGAATGAATGAATGAGCGAGAGAGCAGTACTGATGAATATGCATTCTGCCTACCTAGTAATTTTGAGAACCGGCAGCCATAAGGACAGAAATCGCTCTGCCTTGTTAGACACAGCCTGCTTGTCCTGAAGTGACTGCCCTTTATAGGAAGTCACAACTCATTGCTCCATGCTTGTGTGAGCAGCAGACACCAGCGACGGTGTGGGGTGGCCAGGCCCCTCCCATCTCTAGGACATTCCCTCTGTGGATTGCCCGGCCTTGAATCCATTAAACCCAACGGTCTACCTGCAAGGCAGGTGCCTATTAAACCAATTAAGGGCTGATAAACATTATTACAGGTTGGGCACAATCCTTCCAACAGGAAGAAAAGCTGATTCCAAAAAGTCCCAGGGATTGGGAAATAATGGCTTCCCCTGGAGGAGTTAAAGCAGCCTTTTGTGTGGTGAGGCTTCGGTAGGAAAGGAGCATATAAAGCAGGTGTTCGCTGTGACAGGAATCTGAAAAGTTAAGCCAGGGGAGAAATGGGTAAATAAAAAACGAGTGTAAGACTTAAATCCCACAGCCAGGGTGGTGACAGGAAGACAGTCACATGCAGCCACAGGATGATGCTGTAAAGAAGGGTGAAAACAATGTCCCATGCCTTATGTACAAGCCTGGTGATGTCATGACCTTGTGATATGGAGGAGCCTCCCTCCAGATTATCAGTGTTGACATCAGCTGCAAGCTCAAATCAATAGACATTCAGGGGGCTGCGGAGAAACTGTGTTCTCTGAGGCAGCAGAAGCAGTGTGTGGACCCTGTGTCCCTGTCTTAGCGGGAGAGCAGGATCAGGGATGGGTCAGTGTCCCCCAGTGGCACCTGCCGGGGAGCCTAGCCCTCTGCACTTCAGGAGTGAATCCATCTGCAGGTTATTTTCCACTAACCCAGGCACATGGCCATTCATTAAATCTGGAAATAAATCATGCACAGGGCCACGGGGGAACTGTATTTGTTTTTCATGGTTCTAATTCAGCACATCCAGCTAGAAAAGACAGCCGCTCCACCCTTACTAGTTCTGAGAAAATAAATTGTTGCTTATTTTCAGCCTTCCTGCCTTAAGAGATTGCCCATGGTTGGTTTGGGATTTCCGAACAGCATTTCTCAAAAAGAACACGCTCATTAAATCCATTTTGGACTTGATCCTTGTGAATATTGATGCCAGCAGGGGGTGTGAACACCTCCCTGTGATGCACCTGTCACAATCCTAGGCTGATTCACACCTAGGTGTGGGGAAGGGCCCTGCAAGAATGGGCCCACAGGCTGCAATTGTGTACCCCCAGCAGCGAGTCTGAAATTTCCACGCACGTGAGAGCCACCCAGGGAACACATCAAGATGCATCTTCCCAGGTCTCAGGCCCAAGATACTGATAACATGGGTCCCAGGGACCTAGGCATCTGCATTGGCACCAAGCTCCGTGGGTGACACTCAAGGGGGTGGACTTGTGGTTGCACCGTGAGAAACCACGTCCTGAACTCAGCCCGGTTGGGAGGCAGGGCAGAGCGGACGGCGGGTGGTGAGTCTTCTCCTTCCTGGTCTAGCGTCTCTTCCTTCTATTCCTCCTCTCAGCCTCAAGAGCCCGCTGTTTTCAATTCCTCCAGTGTCACACACAGCCTGGCCAGCTCTACCCTGCCCATCACCCACTGAGAAACCAAACCTTGGTGGGCTTCCACCCCTGGGTGGTTTTGTGCGTCAGATGTCTTCACTTGGGGTGGCGATTTAGTGATTGCTTTTGTTCTCCGGGTCTGGGCCACCATGGATACTTTTTTCCTGGTACTGGACCCCCTACCTAGCAACTAAAGATAACTGACATAAAATCCTACAACCCCACCCAATGCAAACCAAGAGGGGAGGGATCCCCATCATTACATTATAAGCCTCCTCTTTAAGAAGGAAGGAAATGTACTACTAAAATCTTCCAATTATCTGCACTAATGAAGAAAGCCATGGCACAGATAATCCAATTATTTTTTACTTTGAAATTAATTGCATGGTTCCTCGACAGAAGATGGGGCTCCTTACAGGACTCTGTGTTTCCTGGTGTGTGGATGCTATTTCCTGAGCCATATGCCGGCTGGTTGCATGGGGAGGCAGCAGTATACAGGATGACAGGGGAGAGTTGGTAGGGCATTTTTTGTCAGATCTATTATGATAATTACACAGTGTGTAAGGCCTCCAGTCACAAGCCCTAGACATTTAGCTACATAAGTTGAACAACAAATAGTGATAGGAGCCAGAATGTGGGCTAGTAGCTACTTTGAATTATGTCCAGATGGGCAAAAAAAGGAAGCAAATATGGTGCCAAGACTGATACCTAGGGAAGATTCACACATCCACATCATGGTGATGTCACCACTGCAGTTCGTGGAGACTGGGCAGCATAGCTTGTGGGGTCCCTCCTGACGCTGACATTCCATAATCCTAAAATGTGAGTCTAGTAGCCTGATGAGGGCTTAGTGATGAGGATGGTCCTTAATAAATCTCCTCTAGCCCAAGTCTTACCAGGTTGCCCATCAAGAGGTCATCCTGCCTCAGCCTCTGTGGCAGCCAGGATCGGGGGAGGGTACCACTGTACCAGCACCTCCAAGTCTCTGAACAGAATTCAGCCCTCAGTCAGCTAATTCATGTGTACCTGGAACCCCACCCCCACCCCGCCTCCAAGGCCAAGTCTTCTCCTAGACATGGGTTGGCTCTTTAGGTAGAGAGTTACATTCATGCTTATAGGGGACTGTCATGCTCAGGCGCTTGCTAAAGCTGTGTAGCATCTTAAATCAGGAATCAGTTTTCACATGGGTAACAGCACTCCCAAAGGAAGTTAAATGAGAGTCAGCACGAAGAGACTGCTCGTCCCTCCTCAGTCCCTTTTCTTGATGCTGGTACTTCCTTGACGCCCCCCCCCCCCGACTCATCCTTGTCCATAGTTGATGTGACCATCAGTCCTGACACATCACCTTCCCTGGATTGAAAAGCTCCTAACGGAGAAGTAAAGCATTTGCCTGTCACACAATTGGGTCATGGGAGGGCAACTCTGGGTACTGTAGGTGGCCCCTGCTCCCATCCTCTCTGGCACTGTTCCCTGGCTCTGCTTCCTGACCACCCTGAACTAAGCAGCGCTGCTCTGCCAGGCCCTCCACCGGGAGGTTTCTGCTTTGGGGCCAGCAATCCTTGTTCTGAATCTCCTGAAACTGTGAGCCATATTAAACCTTTCCTCCTTTAAGGTTTGGATATTATCTCACCTATGGGACAACTACCTAATACAACTGGAGAGAGTCCCTTGGAGGTCAGAGTGAAGTGGGCATTCCAAGGGGTGACTTGGGTAATGCATCTGGAATATAGACCTGAGACAGCCACCCTCAACATCACATGATACCCGGGAAGCCATAGAGACGTGGCATCCCTCTACATGCAGGGATTTAGCCCCTGCTTACATATATCTCTTTTCCCTTTTTAAATACTTTGGACCCTATGGGTAATCTTTATCTTCTCGGCTTAACAAAGGAGTAGAGAACTTTTGACTAAACAGAGGAGGTCCGGTGAGGGGTTGGTTTCTAAGAGTGCTCACTGGTACAGTGGCAATGCAGTATGTCCCCATTAAAGCTCAGGTCAAAGTTTAAATTTCATTTGGAGATGTTAGGTGGGCAAAAACTTAACTTGACCATCGTAGCTAGGGGAGGCCTCTGGGAACTGGTTATGGTGGAAGCTATCAGCATGGAGACCCCATGGTTGGATCCCAGGGGCCTTACAAGAAGAGAGAGACGAGAGACACATGCGTCCCTGCACAGAGTCTTTCTCACAGTGTGGTGCTGCATTGCCTTGGGCCTCTGCAGCAAGAGCACAGTCACCAGACCATCACCCTTTGACCCAGAGCCTCCAGTACCCTGGGCCAAAACCAGTTTTTCTTGGTAACTTAGCTATTTGTGGTATGGTGTTATCAGCAACAAGAAATGGGCTAACATACTCACCCAAACCTATCTGACTCCCCCCTAAGAAGTTCCCCCTTTCTGAAGAGCTCCCAGGGGCCAGCTCTGCTTTCCTCTTAGTAGGCGTCTCCATCAGTCCTGTAAGTGGGGTTGTTCTCCCATCACAGTGGCCACCCGGGCTCACCACTCAGACTCATTTTGTGATAATCTGACACGGAAGCTGGGTGGACTGACACCTGTGGACTGTGGCCCATTCGGGTCCACTGTGGCCTCCTGGGCTGCTCCCAGCTAAGGACAGAGAATAGCAAGGGTTGGGCCAGTCTGTTTCTTCCCATAGAATTCTCTAGTGAACAACTCAGCTCAGGGCCTTCTGAGTGGCCTGAAGAATCGTACTGTAGGCCACAGTTCTTCCTACCCAGGCCTTCCTTCTAGTTCTTTTATAGGTGTCAGCCCATCTGTGCAAAACCACCTTCATGAAAATCACCTGAGGGGCTCATGGTAGTCAGATTCCTGGGTCCCTGCCACAGAACTATTTTATCAGCATCTGCAGGAGCAGGGCCAGAGGAATATGCATTTTGACAATTTCCTTAGATGATTCTTTTGCAAAGCAAATGTTCAGATTCTGCCTATTACTCCTCCTCTTTTTCTATTGTTCACAAACATATACTCCAATAAATTTCCTGCACAGGCAATCCCGTCTCAGTGTCCGCCATTCTGAAGATACAAGATACCCCAGAAACGGTCAGAGAAAACTGGCGGTCGCGTGGAGCTAACCTGCTGGGTTGCCACAGCCTGGCTCACGATGAGGGCCCCAGCCTGAATGGCAGTAACATATGTAGGTTTCCTGGCATCAGGTAGCAGCCCAACTGCCAAACGTTTCATGCATGGCACCTGGAAAAACATTCTGGTGGGGGAGAAGAATCCCCTTGCCAGAGCCATGATTCAGGCATTTGAAAGACATAAGGAAAACGTGCCCACAAGAACTATGGAGTTGCTGGTTGCTACTGAGTTGTACAGGTGTCCGATGAGGGGTAATGAGGAGCTAAAAGGAGTAAACACACAGATAAAAGCTGCACGTGGGTGCCAGACAGCTGCCTTCATGGTTTCTGGGGAGGCTTTTCCCTCTGGTAGTGGGAGAGCCAGCCCAGCTGAGAAGCTATCAGATTCTCAACTCAGACTCTGATAGCTAAGCTTGCAGAGTCTCAGCCAAGTCAACTTGATGGTGTTGGACCTTAATTAGAAAAACATGAGGGCCTAACTGTGGAGTGTTCTCAAGAATTTTCCTTCTTCAAGTTTCCTCAAATGTCCATGCCCCTGAGGGCTCAGAGTGAGAGCCAGCACTTTTCAAATTCAGAGTAGCACTCAGCAAGGGAGCAGGGGCCTCCCCCAGGAGCTGTCCCAACTTTATTCTAACTGCCAGGTCAAGAAGATTAAATTTCAGCACACTCTAGTCAGGGATTTGTTGAGTTTGATAAGGAAAGAAAGCAATGATATCCCGAAGGAGCTGCAAGAATTAGCTAGCACGAAGCAGCTAGAGGCAAGAGAGTGCTCCTGGAATTAGACCTGAGCATGCTTGATCAAGGTGGTTTTACATAATACTGGGCATGAAACAGATGGCCGGGCAGTGAGGGTGCTGTCTATGCCTAGGGTTGGAAGAAAGCAAGGGGGTGGAGCAAGAGGCAGGGGACAGTCCCTGCAAGCAGCATTTCCTTATGTGCTGTAGTGCTAATGACTTCTCATCATTTATTCATATACTATAAACTTCAGAAGATTTTCAGATCTGGATTTCGTTGATTAAAAATAATTTCCAGATCTAGATCTACACCATGGCCACTGCATCAGAAACAGACATCATGGTGGTTCTTCTAGTCCTCCTTCTGAGAGACCTTACACACTAGGGGACAGAAGTACCTGATATTTTTGAAGGTTATTGGATACAAGTGTGGAGCTGATATGTGGAAATCTAAAGTATTCTCAAAGAGTTAGGGCTCGCAGGCCCAGCGAATAAAGATCTTGACTGACATCCGGCTGACAGCATGTCTGCTGGTGGTCCATGGGAAGACTTGACCGTTGCTATAATCCCCATTCTGGTTTACTGGCCTATTGTGTGTGTCTTAGTTACTTTTTATTCATTGCTGGGACAAATACCCAACACTCAAAATGAAGGAAGGAAGGAAGGAAAGGTTTATTTAGCTCACAGTTCGTGGAGGTTTCAGTCCGTATTTGGCTGGCCCAAGGCTGAGTGGAACAGGGCAGAGAGCATCCAGTTCATGGCGGTGGAACAGCAACAAAATGATGGCAGAGGTAGCCAACCAAACAGGGCAGTAGAGAGCAACAGCTCTAGTCTGTCTCTGTCTCTCTTTATATTCCATGGAGGCTCTCCATCTCAGCCTCCACCTTAGGCTACACCCATAATCCCAGAAGTACTTAGACCCATAATCCCATCAGTACTAAAACCCATAACCCCAGGGATCATGGATCAAGTCTCAAGCTCTAGAAGTTGCTGAGCCTCGACTTATGAGGCTTTGAGGGGACAACAAGACATAAAGCATAACAGTGTGTGAGTTACTGCAGTATGAAGTTGTTCCCCCCTCCACCCCATTCCTAGCTAAGAAAATAAATAATATCATATTCCAAGAATCAAGGTGTATGGCATTAAAGACCTAAAAGAGTACAGTGTGTCTAGGGAGAGTCACATGGGGAGAAAACATTCTCTCAGGCGTTCACAGAGAGCAAACTGGTCAAGCAATGGCTGTGACTCATCCCGATGGCTGACACTGACAACAGTTCTACAAAGCACTGTATTTGCTTCCAAAGTTAATCGTGAGGAGATTTGACCTTGGAAAATACAAATGATGAAAGTTTTGTTAGACAAGTCTTGCTTTAACTTGCCCTCGATCACCTAGCAGAAAAGCTTAATTACGAGGCTTAAAAAGCAGAGCTAGATTAGTATGGTGAGTTATAAGAGGCTTAAATCAACAACCTCCAATATTGCCAGTTTCACCAGTAACCCACTGCCATTATGAAACATTGGACTATGTGTACAACTACTTCCTCTTAGTTCAAAGTGAAAAAATTTTTTTCTTCTTTTTTTTTCTCTACCATTATTGATTAGAAAATTTATCATATCTATACCCTGTGCTCTGTATAACTTTTATGAGGGCAACAATATGCAATGTGCCAACTATTGCAAATGTACTACTAACATGTTTTGAAACTCTCATATTGTTATCTCTTATTAAAAGTGATAAAAAAAAAAATAAAGACCTAAAAGAGATAGGTGAAGTGGTCCCAACTTACCTTGGTTACTTGACCAGTTTTACCTGTGAATAATGAGGTGGACCCTAAAGAATGACTGCCATCAACTACAGACTTAGCCAAACTGTGTTTCTGACCTAGGCTGTGGTATGTGATGTCATTTCACTGTCAGGAAAAATTATACACCTCAGATATGTGGTACATGGGCATTGATTTGGTGATAAAAACCTGTATTTTATTTATTTATTTATTTATTTATTTTATTTTATTTTTGGTAATCTGTTTCGTCTAGGACTTTAAAACATCACTTACCTTTTGCTCTAATACAGAGCTAGGTGATATTGTCCCTCTGGCTATTCTGCAGGCCAATCCCACTGATCCAGTATAATGGTGATAGTGTGTAGGTGGGGCAAGATGAGCAAGAGGTTATCACACCAATGGCCTTGGGAAGACATATGTACTCCACAGAGAGAGTCATGAAAAATTAGAAAGCTTCCGTGGTATTGGCATCTTTGGGGGTCAAGGATATCCTCCCCACAATACAAGGCATGTGTCTTATGCATTAGTCAGTCATAGTTTTGCCACTGGGAACAAATACCTGAAAAGAACAACTGGAACTTAAAGGAGGAAAAACTAATTTAGGCTCACAGTTCTCAAGGTGACAGTCCATGGTAGGCTGATGTGGTAGCTTCAAGGCCTATGACAAGGTAGAAGCAGCATGGTAGAAGCGCGTGATGGAAGAAACTTGTTCTCACTGCACCCAGGAATCTAAGGGGGTAAAAAACTCAACAGGAAGGGGCTGGGTACAAGATATAGTCCCCAAGGTCATGCCCCATGGTCCACTGCTTCAACTAGACCCTGCCTCCATGTCAATCACCTGATAGTACCATCAAATTATAATCTCCCCAATAGGTGAATTCACTGACAAAGTTTGGGACCTCGTGATCCAATCACTTTCCCAAAGCACATGAACAACCAAATCTTCAACACAGTGAGCCTTTTGGGGGTGCAGTTTGGATCCCAACCATAACATCTATCATCTCCTATCGTAAAGGAAGCCCCATGTGACAGGCTTCTTTGTCTTCTACTGGACAGAATACATTTCACACCCTGCAATTTTGCTTCGCCCAAGCCTGGTGACACCGTGCATTTTCACTGGATGCTGAGCAGAGCCGGGCTGTGGGACAAGCTCTTTGCTATATGGTCTAGCAGATCTTCCAAGGTTGGGGATGTCAATGGCAGAGGGAGAAAGAGTATGAGGATGGTAGCATGTCTGCATGGATAAACAGCAACACCGGCTTGGGATGAGGGGCAGGGCTGTGCATCCATCCACAGCAGGGTTGCATGCATTTTTGAAGAAGCTCCTGCCTTTTTGCTGTACATGTTTCTGGTACAACTCCAGGTGTCACATGACCATTTATCCAGATTGTCCAGTGTGATCTGGGCTTTGCTGGAATTGCCAAATTGTGAAGGTAGACAAGCTCAGCAACAGTCTATTTTAAGATGAAAATGAGGGTGCAGAGGCATGAGGAAGTTGTACCAACAGGAAGCACAGAATTCCTTCTCACACATTGAAGTCCCACCAGCACTGACCTGCAGCATCACCTCTTACCAGAGATGTGCACCATAGAACCACTGGGTGAGAAGAGAGAAGAGAGCCCAGGCTTGGCTGATTAACTACCAAAGGGTCTGAGGTTTTGCCCTGCTTGTAAGTTAGCAGGTCAGCCTGCTGCTCTTGTATCGATGCTGGCAGAAGCTACAAGGTCAGAGACAAAGACCTTATTACTCAGCACACTCACAGAGCCGAAGTATCAGCAGTTTTTGTACCAGTTCCTATCAGACAATGCAAAGGATGCTGGGAGACGCCTGCATATCAGTGTATTGTGTCACAGGAGAGAAGCCTGGGCTTTAAGAACCTAAACATAATGGGTAGCAAGCCTGCCTGCTCTTTCATCTGAAGAGAAACGCTGTCTCCATCAATCAAACCATTCACCACACAGATACCCTGGAGAAGGTGGGCCAGAGCAGAGGCAGTCAGCGCCTCCCCTGTCACACACTCAGAAATGATTGGGACTCGCACTCAATATGGGGCGCAAACTAAAAATGAGGGGCAACTGCATCATGGCGCTGTTCAGAAGGTGACCTTGAAATACAGTAGAGAAGGGACAACTTCCCAATGGGGAGAGGAGTGAGCAGTGTCCCTGAGTGAGAATATGTAAGGATGGCTTGGCTGCCTGCAAAGCTGGGAGCAGAACGGGAGGCTTGGCAGGGAGAAGTCCTGGCGTCCAGGCACGGAGCTGGGTGTGCGGGAGCAAGTGCCAGTGTTGCAGCCCACTTCAATACCCATTAGAAGCCTTGTTGTCGAGGAGGGACTGAAGAGATACCAAGAGACAGGATGGCTCGGCCAGTTAACCTTGGCCAGTTTGCTTCCAGCTCTCAGAGCTGGCATCATGGACGTATGAATGAAACTGCCCAAGGGACGCTGGCTTCCACTTGACAGGACTGATCGTGCTGCCTTTTGGTGCCCAACTGTTGGGAATAAAGAGCAACAGTGAGCTCCTAATGTGATGTCGCTGTGGAGCGGCACAGTGGGCCGCTTGGTGACAAACTGCCTACAGCAGGCTGGCTGCACGCTGTGTCTTTACTTATACGTTGTGTGCTGTGTAGGGCACACATGACATACTCTCGTTCGATTAGTATATGTCTGCATATTTGTTGTGCATGACCCCATATGTGGTACATTTTAAAAGTGTGTGTGCGGTTTGCGTGTGCATACCTGTCTGTGCTGTGAGGGTGATGCGGGCATGTGCATAAGGCTGATGTGTGTGGCATGTTTATGTATGTGAGGTGTGCTTATATGCACGTGTGTGAGGCAAGGAAGAACTGTATGCACAATATGTGTGGTGTGCAGATGATATGAGGTAAGCGGTGTGTGTGTGTGTGTGTGTGTGCGCGCGCGCGCGTGCGCGCTCGCGCACATGTGTGTACGAGTGGTGAGCGCATGCGCAGGTCACCATCCAGCTGACCAGTGCCAGTACCTAAGCCCTTTAGGAACACAGCTCGTATCTCCTTTCTCTCCTTTCCTCCTCAGAGTGCCTCTTCACTCAGCAAGACCCTGAGAGGACACTTGCTGACAAGAAGCCCGCTCTCCAGGAGCCTCAGGGCTGCGTGACTCCCAGGCGTCCTTGACAGCTGGCCTCGCACCCCACCTCCCGAGTATATCACACCTCCCAGTGCTGGGCCTGTAGCTAACCAACCGTGAGATTGGCAGTCATGTGCACGTGCTTACGCTGTCTCTGTGCACGTGAGGAGCGGGGTGGGTGCTGGCTGCGCGCGCCGCCCAGTCTGGGCCCCAAACAGCTCTGCGTCATAAGCAAGCAGGCTGGCTCATTAGAGGGAAATGCAGCCCATAATTCCATGTTACAGAGACTTTTGGCTCTGTTTTGTCTTTGCAGACACCAGAGCTCATCTGTTGGAAGCCGCTATAGCTCATTAAAAGGACAGAGCCAGTGAGGGACCCCGGCAGGGCTCACAGGCCGGATGCCACTACCCCATTCTTCCTTCTTTCCCATGACATTTCCAATATTTTCCTTTCTTGGACTGGAGGTACAGCTCAGGGAAGGAGCACCTGAGTGGCGTGTGTGAAGCCCTGGGTTCAAGCTCCAGCACTGCAACAACAACAGAAAAGGAAAAAAGAAAAGAAATCTCCCTTAGCTTAACTGTCTCTTATCCGCCCTGTAATACCTACAGACCTGCAAGACCTCGAGGGCACTCTGTGTCAGGCACCACCACACAGGGCCTCTGATCTTCACAACAACCTGACAAGGCCAGCTAAGCTCATGGTGCCAAGAAAGAAACTGAGTCTGGGAGGTTAAAAGACCTGGCGGCTTGGAGGAGGAAGGTGATGGGCAGCTCTGTGTCTTTCCCTTGTGCCACTTACACATGGGGCCACCCGCATTATGTCTAGTGATCAGTGATGTCTTTGTTTTTTTTTTTTTTTTTTTTTATGTATTCAGTACAAGGTCTGCCGGGTCTCACTACACAGACTGGACTCATGTGATTCTCCTGTTTTCAGCCTCCCAAGAGCTGGGATTGCAGGTGCGCGCCACCACGCCCAGTCCCAGCCACCTCCATCTCAGCGAACCCTGGGGCAGGGCCACACAACATGCTGGGGACCAAACCCCAGTCCCTGTGCCTGCCTAAGCAGGTGCTTTAGCCCACCGAGCTATCTGGCTGGCCCTCTCAGTGCCATCTCGATTCAGTGAGAAGAGGAAGAAGTTTATTTCCTACCTAGCTTTTATTACCAGGGAAATGTTGAGTTTTTATTTAAATACCTTGGAAAATCTGAAAAGCTCTACTTCTATGTGATTGTTCTTGGCATGTACAGAAGCCAGAAGATAGAAATTAAATTCCAGAGCCACCCAACTAATGCTTCTGTCTTTCACCAGCCCCTCCCAGAATGTGGTGGTGAAGAGCCCAACCGCAAGCTCTGTCATCAGGCTGAGTCCTCAGGCAACTGGTCCCTCAGGGCAGAGACCGCTGGCCCACTGCAGCAGCCCACTGTGCCCACACCCTGGAGGTATGTGCTGTCTGTTTATTTCAGCCTGGCTTGGTCATCGGGGATTCTCAAGGGCCTGCTTGCAGCAGGGGTGTGACCCGCTTGCAGCAGGGGTGTGCCCTGCCCGTTGTCCTTACATCACCCAAAGCGCCTCAGCTCTCCTTGGCTCCTTAAGAAAACCCTGCTCCTCATCACAAGGATATGTACTTTTCAGGGAGCCGGGGGACGAAGTGCAGCCCAGTGGCCATCAACACAGCCCTGCAGCCAGGTCCATGGGATTCCAGTGCCCCTGGCACCGCATATAAACCCTGAGATGTGGCAAGTCCCTCGAGCCTCTTGGCCTCAGTTTCCTCCTCCTGTGGTGAGGAAAGTTAACACCTGCAGAGCTCTCGACGCACTGTCTGCTGCTGCGTGCCACGTATTATCATCAGAGTCTTCAAATGGGACAAATAGCAGACTATGAAATTTGCATGATTGTACTTGTATAGTAAGCCATTAATGATGCATGCATTTCGTTTTCTACTCTGAAAGAATATAGATCTGATTAATTATAACCAGAACTTAAAATATATCCATTATTCAGGAATAACCTACAGAGAGTCTAACGCTGTCCCTTCCTTCTTTCCTAGTCCATTTTAAAGGAGAGAAATAGCAATTTCTTAGTCCCATTCATGGGCTCCTGCTCTCGGTGACAGCGGGCTAAGTAAGGCTTGACCTTCATCAGCCAGCACTGCACATGATCTCAGCTCTCGCCACCTTTCCACCCAGCCCCTGCTCCCGCAGCTCCAGAACACAGCCCAACTCCACCTCCTCCCACTTCCAAGCATCAGTAGATCCCCAAGGCTAAGTATTTGTAACACTTTCCTTTTAAACAGTTGTATACATATACAACTACTCTCTTCCTTCTCTCCAAAAACTCAGACCATTTTATCGACATTGCAGGAGTCCTGCCCTTCAGAAAATGCTGGAGCAAGTTCAGTTGTTTTGAAGTGCTCCTGAGGATCGTGGTCCCAAATGCCGCTCAGAACCCTGCAGATTTCCCAGCACATCCCGTGTTCCTTCATGGCCAGGAGATACTTCCCATTTGCCTCTGAAGAGTACAGGTAAAGTTGAATCCCTCCACAGAGCAGATGGATGGGCTTTGGGGCATTTCCTGGTACTCAAATTAAATATAGATAGTGAAATATGGAAGACAGAGAGGGAGAGGGAGAGACAAGGAGAGAGGGAGAGTGAAAGAGAAGGATTTCACTCCTCTTGCTCCCTCTCCCTTCCTCCTCTCTGTCTCTGTCTCTGTCTCTGTCTCTGTCTCTGTCTCCCTCTGTGGTATCCATTTCTTGTAGATCAGACTTATGTTCACTTTAACTCAAAATTCAAACACAGATTCAATGAGAACATTGGAAGCTCAGCCATTCTCATTCCCAAAGTTTTAAATTCCACTTCATTGAACAATGAAGTTCCCACTTTTGTGCCCAAAGCAAAGAGTGTGGCCCTCCTTGGGATGGGTGAGGATAGATGTTATGCTACAGCTTCTACACATTTCAGTAGCATTCATCTTGAGATGGTAGTTATTGCCTCCTCTATGTGTCTCTACCTTGTTGGAGTCAAAAATAGGCTAAATCAGCCAGCGAGCCTTCTTAAGGCCATGCTTCTTTTCTATGAAAGTCAAATATGTGCCAATTGGATTAAACCTAAATCATGTTTCTTTCTACATTCAGACTTAGATCCCAGCCTGTTCTGTGTCAAGAAATCACGAGAAGTCAGCCATTGTCATCCAGGATGGCTTGATTCATAGAGGATTTTTTTTCATTAAGTCATAGTATGACATTAAATGTCGTTTCAAAGTTAAGGAATGGAGGGGGCTGGGGAGATAGTTGCGAGGCACAAGGGCCTGCCTGGCAAGTGCAAGGTCATGAGTTTGAACCCCAGTGCCACCAAAAGTAATAATAATAATAATAAAATAAAAATAAAATTTAGAAATGGACAGTTCATGAGATACTTTCTAAAAGCTGCATGATGTTCTAAGAGAAAGCCATCTGTACTTTGACTCCATTTGCTTTCTGGTGTCACAGAAACTTTGAGGGCAGGAGAAAGATACAACACTCACAGGTCATACTAGTCATGGCCTTCCTGGGAGAGGCGCCCTGGAAGAGTCCGTTGTCCTGGTCCATGGAACAGCTAGTCTCTCCTTGCTTGGGGCTTCGGCTGTCTGCTCTGTCCTTCCCATAAAGTCAAGAAAAACTGACCTTTGGCAAGATGCACAGATCCTTTTCATTTGTTTCCTGTTAAATTTTTATTGCAAAGAAAATCATGCTAGGAGAGTTTTGGTTTTAAGATGGTCGTGCTCTAAACTTGAAAGTCCATTCAGCTGGCTCAGAGCAAGAGGAAACGCCCACGCCCACCCACCTCCACGACTCTGGAGCTGCTTCCACCCCAGCCTTCTGTCTTCGGCATTGTCTGGTAAATACAGCACGCCCACTTAGGTGTGAATTTCACATAGTTCATGGGGCGCAGGTACTGCATGGATGGTCTTTCCTTTGCTGATGTTGGCTGCCCTACCCAGAAAGCCTCTGAGCAAACTTTTTCCACAGCTGTTCCAGGGAGTCATAGCAGGAGAGACTGAAAACCCTACCGAATCAAAAGCAGGTTGGTACCTAAAGGTCTTCCTTTGGTTAAATCAACCTTTCATTCTACAGATCATGCAACCGAGGTCAGAGAGATGAGAGCATTCTCTATGAAGACAGAGCTAACTAATGAAGACCCCAATCAGGGAAATCAATTCTCCCAGGAGCCTGGCTTCCTTTCACAGATGCTGAAGGGGCTAAACCTTCTGTTAGGATGAGCACTGGGGCGAGGGGACCCCACTTCTCTGCGTCTCTGTCTCATTAAGCAGTAGGAACACCGAGTAAGAATAGCCGGTCCCCTCAGTGAGCAGACTCACAAAATGTCTAGTTCCATGGAGCGGGTAGGGCAGGGCAGGCAAATTATAGAGAACAATGCACAGATTAGTATCTCAATAAATTATCCTGCCACACAGGCTCTCACGAGTCAGATTTTCTTAAAGCGGGGCACACTCGTGTTAGCAATTCGTGATTACTGTGGTTGGTTAGGGAATCTTCCCCTGGAGACCTTTCAGAATCAGATAGGAAACCATTTGTCTTTGTTAGCCAAGTTGCAGCCCTACCAGGAGACCTGCATGCAGGAGGATGAATTTAAATGACTTCCCCCAGAACTCTCTGAACCTTGGACTCTATGAAAATTTAAACAACTAATATTATAATGTTCAGAGCTAAGACTAGCAAAAAAATGCAAGAGCAGCTCAGTGTTATTACAGAGCTTCAGTATTATTCAAGGCTTTACAGAATCAAGGAAAATCCCTGCAGGGGCCCTGGGAATGCAGGGTTGCTTTCCTGAAACATCATAAGGAGGACGTGTTATTTGTCGTCAATGATTGTTAAGGATGCCATTTGCATGCATATAGGATGCCCAGTTGCCTTACCACGTGAGAGGGCTTCACCCTAGAAAGCTCTTAAAATGAACCAATGTATTGCTCGCCAACAGATAGTGATATAACGGAGGTCAGAGACGGTTTCCGGGCCCCAGCAGTTTCCCAGAGACTCTAGTTGTTCCAGGCTTCCATTTCCTGTTTATCTTGCTTTCCCTAAAAAAGCTGGAGTTGGGGGCAAGTGTGGCGAAGGTGGACATGTTCAAGTGAGGCTCTTCATGCCCCTGGCCCCCAGTAGTGCTGAGATGGAATAACTGTTGTGGATCACCTGCTTCCCAGCTGGAAGAAGGACTTGCAAGGCAAGGGCCAGTTCTCTGGGACCCAGGATGAAAAACATTGAGGAGAAAGATCAGGAAATGGAGCCCTTCCTAAGGGCACTTCCTATACAACTCAAGTGACCAGTGGTGTAAGCTGTAAACAGGATCATTCACTGGTCTCACTTTTGTGGGGCAAGGGAGATCTGGGACGTGAAAGGTCTCACCTGTTTGTTATCATAGTGAAGATATGTTACCAGAAATTGTGTGTTAGCTAGACTGTCAAGAGCCCAGCCCTTCTCTGCACAGCTGAGGTATGTTTCCAGGAGACAGGAGTCTTACTGACACACAAGTCCCATCCCACCTCAGCCTACCCCTCCCTGCCCCAAGGAAGACCCAATGGTTTAACAGGATTGGACAAGGTGGGCAAGTGGCGATGGCCTGCCTCTTCCTCCTGTCTCTTTCAGGGACACAGGTTGCCCACTGGCAGCAGAGTGGATGAGGTCTGTCCGGCAAGATGCTCCACCCAGATTTAGTGCACTCCAGGAACAAGTGTGCTTAGGCCCAGGGCTCAGTAGTGAAGAAAACACATGTCAAATGACATAAGTGACATCTTTGAATGTCGTCAATTTTAAGAAATTTACCTCTGTCTGCCTTCCTCTTTCCTCGAACATATTTATTATTGTTTGTGTCTAGTTGTTTCCCCAAAGCCTCATGCAGTTATGGGGTGGACTTCTAGACTTGGTGATTAATTCACGATCCAGTACTGGGATTATGGATGTGAGTGCTGCTGGGATTATGGGTGTGAGTGCTGCTGGGATTATGGGTGTGAGTGCTGCTGGGATTATGGGTGTGAGTGCTGCTGGGATTATGGGTGTGAGTGCTGGTGGGATTGTTGGTGTGAGTGCTGCTG
This sequence comes from Myocastor coypus, assembly GCA_004027025.1. Classification (NCBI taxonomy): domain Eukaryota; kingdom Metazoa; phylum Chordata; class Mammalia; order Rodentia; family Myocastoridae; genus Myocastor; species Myocastor coypus. The sequence continues at coordinate 16,834 of PVJA010017135.1, read as the reverse complement.
GGATTGTGGGTGTGAGTGTTACACTTGGCCTGCGCAGTTAGACTAAATGCAACATAGGGAACACAGACTTGCTCTCTGTGGCCACTGGTGCCGCTACTTCCCCTTTTGCTCTCTTGCTCTTCACCACCGCAATGAGGTGCTGTCCTCCGCCATGTGCCGCTCTGCCTTGGAGCCAACTGAGTATGGACTGAAATTTCCAGGAACTGTGAACTAAATAAACCTTTCCTTCCCTAATTTTGAGTGTTGGCTATTTGCCCTAATAATGAGAGAAGAGTAACTGAGATAATACTGCAGCCCACAAACGCTCATATCAATGTTAAAGTCTCTCTTTGTAACATTCTCAGGTTACAAACCACTTTGAGGAGGGCTGGCCGAATAGCTCAGCAGATTAAAGGGCCTGCGCGCAGGCAGAGGGGACAGCTGGATCCCCAGGCCTTCTGTGCCAGCTCCGCCCCTGGGGTGCACTGAGACTGCAATTGAGACTGAGGGAGGTGGTGCACGCCTGTAATCCCAGCTCTTGGGAGGCTGTAAACAGGCGGATCACTACGAGTCTGATGTAGTAGTGAGACCCTGAACATCCTGAAGATCCTTCCCTAAAATACAAATACAAAACAAAAGCCTTTAAAGTCCTCAGGACACTCTCCCCAGAAGAACGCATTTCCTCAAAACCACGTTTGAATCCCTTTTCAGTGACTTTTGATCTGTTTGCATGATGAATTGTCTAAGGGGAGAAGTAGAGCAAACTGAAAAGGACTTAGTAAACTATTTCTAGTGTATAAAAGCATAGGTATTTGGCCAACATCTGCTGCATCAGAACAGTTACTCTGGACTCTATCAAGTTTGATTTGTTCTGCTAGTTAAATAAGCAATCACTGCAGGCTCTCAGCTAGGCACTACGGGGTGGCAGATAAAGAGGGACGAAATCCTTGGCAAACCCAAAGTCCACTGGGATAGCATACTGATTTTTAAAAATCACAACACAGTTTGCCTTGCTTGCTACTCTCTGGCTCTTGGCAATGGGGTGACAGTGGAAGAAGTGGAGAACTTGTAGTTCATGTCCTGAAAGGAAAACGCTAAGTTGTCCCTTTCCTTTTTCTCCCTTGCCAATACCTAGAATAAGGCTGTCACAGGCACTGCTAGGCAAACGCCTTGGACCCCAAAGTGGAGCTCTCTGTTGAAGGTGGCACAGAGAGAAGAAATAAGAAGGCCTGGGTGGCAACACCTTTGGGCAACACACGGGTACCAGAGCACTCACCCAGACTTTTCTATGACAGAGATGTTGCTTTTGTTTAAGCTCCATGTTTTTAGGCCTCTTTGCTATAGCAACCAAATCAGCAGTGAAAATTTAAACTAACACAGTGAGCAAAAGCAGAGTCATGCAAGGATAGCACATGTGACACAGTGAGCAAGATGACCACTGAGCCTTTGGTCTTAGGTATGCACACAGAAACCAAGGTAAAATATAGCGTCTTCCAAGAAGTCCAAAAAATAGAATCAGTAGTAGAATTCACCTCTTCCATTTCCCGCCTAGTCCTTTTTTTACACAGCCCATCCAGCACACAAGGGTCATCATTAACTGTCCTTCCAAGAAATTTCAAGCTGCCAGCTGTCAATAACCTAGCTCAGCACTGAAGATAAAATACAAAGAAAGCATCCTGCTTTTATGGCCTATAGAATTGGTGACTGAGTGACAGAGGGACCTGGAGAGAGTGGCATATGACGAGATAGATGGAACGGCAAGTGGGGACCCAGGTCATCAGGCCCATGGCAGGATGCTCAGACTTTAACCTTGGGGTGTTTCACACCTAGGGAAGGAATTAAGAGGCGAATAAGGTACAAGAGGAGGAAAGTATGATTATCTGTACATCCTGAACATTGGTTCCATTGTGAATTGTGGGGAGGGAGGCAAGTGCAGAGTGGCTTCAGGAAAACTATTACAACTGCCTAAGCAAGACCTTGGGGTGATTAGGAGCAAGCTTGTGTCAGGGAGGGGAGAGAGTTGCAGCTAGAGGTCAGTTTCCTGGCAGAAAAGAGAATCATCCATGCTGTGGTTAGAATGTATGCATCCTCCAAAGTTCCCATGTTGAGACCAAACCACCAAGAAGGGGGCCTCTGCTGATTAGGTCATCGGTCTGCTGCAAAGGGGACTCATTACCTCATGAAGAGGCCTAAGCCACCTTCCCCTATGGCCATAAGGAGGAGGCAGCAATGAACTGGAGTCTTGAAAGTGATGCAGGAAAAAAAACTGATCTGGGGTGGATAACCTCCAACAGGGAACCTTCAAATGACATAGGAAAAACCGATCCCCAACCTGAAAAGTACCTGCGTTCATGTTCTCTAAAACCAAAGAAAGAATTTTAGGAACAAACAGAGGTTATGAGCAAAATAGATTTATTGAGGGAAAGAAAGCTCCTGTCTGAGACAGGGACAGGAGGAGGGTCCCGAGTGGGTGTTCCCAGGAAGCTGTCTCTTCCAGGGACTTTTATAGAGAAGACATGGGAACTCACTTAGGTCAGTATGAGGTGGGACGAAGACTATGGCCAATCAATGAGATTACAAGCACCATTACTCAGGTAAAATTGATTAACATCGGGATTCAATGGGAATGCAAGTCATGTATCAAGCGGGCAAGAACACCACCTATTGAGCTTGGGCTCCTGACTCTTTCTAGGCTCTTTCTAGGTGATTGATACTTATTTAGCATATCAATCCCTGATGCCCATCTTTAAGGAACTATGTAGTTGCTTTTAATTACTCCTGTCTTGAGATCTGGCCCACAGTGGAGGAGTGTCTGTCTCTACTTTTAGAGTCACCTCATCTTCCATGTTGTCCTTGAGGGCCTGGCCCTGTCTGACTGCCTATAATATTTCTATCTAACTCAGCTGCCTATAACAAAAGCAGGGGCCAAGGCCATGCCAGCCCCCAGATCTGCTGATGCCTCCCTCGATTTTAGACTTCCCAGCCTCCAGAATTGAGAGAAATACATTGTGATTATTTATCCATCACCTGATCTGTGGTATTTTGTTACAGTAACAAACACAGACTAAGACAACACCTTCAGCAGTTCCACATGGTCCACCTAGAAATCTCACAAGAAGGAAAACGGCGCCACTGGTGGGTGTACACACACAACCTGCAGGACCCACGTGACAACATTCTCCTCTCTCGAGTTTGTCATCTTTTGCCTTTGGTTTTTGTTTTGCTTTTGCTTCACCACGTGTGTCCCTTCTGTGGTGAAAGAGCCAAGCAGTGCCTCATCATGTAAGTTCCAGTCACAGTCATCCCCATTAGCGGCTTTTCTAGAAGCACACATGCAGCTTGTTGTGTACAACGTTTGTTAAGTAACTAATATGGAACTCAAGAGTAACTATGTGTGCTAGGTGTGTGTCAATTATTTTGTTTTGTTTTAGGCTCTGATGTTGGTTGTTTTTTTTTTGTTTGTTTTTTTTTTTTTTGCTGCTTCTCTACTAAAAAACATAAGAAAATAACAATCTCTTGGTCCATCTAAAAATATCTCCTTGTACATATTCTTCAAAAGCTCATAAGTTACTTGAGTGAAACATTTTCCTCCCTTTTCCACTGAAAGCACCAAGATAAGTTATTCCTTGATGAGATTATCGACTACGCATCCCACATGACTGTCTTCAATACCAAGTAAGTATTCCCTCAATAACAATGGGTATGAGATGGAATTAAAATGGGGCAGTGTGGAGAATATGAAAATTCTTAGAGATTTAATGAAAGATTTCTGATACGATCCAAAGAGGCTGGTCTTACACAAAGGGCCGTGGTAGCTCTAGCAGCTTTAATCCTCCTAATTTTGAACCCAGTGGGTGTGGCCTCTAGCTCAATGTGTAGACTCAAGGTGTAGATGCCCAGTGTGTGTTAAGCAATGTCCCTCAATGTCCCTTTAAGTTCCCTACCCTACCATTCAGAGAGAGAAAATCCACTCTGACAAAAGTAATCTCCCAGTTGTCCTTGCAATTTTTTTTTTTTTTTTTTACAAATTTTGACTAGGAGGAATAACAATATAATTTTAACAAATTGAATTCTGAAGAGCCTAAAATTTAGACTAATGTTCAAGAAGCTTTTTTGGTTATTCTTAATGTATAGAACTTCAGGATAAGTTTGCAAAAGTGATCCTTAAAACACTTGAAAAGAGAGAGAGAGAGAGAGAGAGAATATTAGTATTTACTTTGTTGGTGTAGGGATGAGATTCTAAATAGGTTAATCGGCCAACCTTATTCATCCAGGAAATGGTGGGGGGGATTCTTACTCAAAGAACTTTCTCCTCCAAAATGGTACAGTTCAGGAAAAACTAAGATAAATTAGTTATTCTCCCTAAATATACAGTTCATCAATTTCCCAAGGGAGCTGAAGGATCCAGTGATCAATAAGCAGTTATAAGGTACTTACATCTCCTCAGTAGTTGGTGAGGCCCATCGGAGATACAAAGGAATACGAGTCAGAGGTCCTTCCTTTGCCTGGAATTGTGTGACTTCTGAGGAGTGTAATAAAGTCTCATTTCCCATAATATCCCAGCACACTGATTTCTTATTAAACATTATTTGTCGGTCACTGTGGCTGGTGCTTCGCATAGAAAGTTGAATAGAGTGTGGCCTTCACTCACTTGCTGACCTGCAGGCAAGATAAGCGCAGAGAAAGACAACAGAACTGTGGAAGGACTGTTACCGAGTGAAGACAAGAGGGAAGCGGCTGCCTGGCTGCAGGTGTGCACGGGTGTAGCGGTGGGGCCGGGCATCACGTGACCATGGTCGAGGCTCGTGATGGCCTACACTAGGGAGGGTGAATGCTTCAGACTTTTCAGTGAGAGCAAACAGCAAGAGGTGGTATGCATGCCATAGGTTCACCACACAGGTCTAGACTCTCAGAAGGGACGCTGTAATTGTTCAGAGCGCAGCTGTCTTTTAGCAGGGACAGCTTCTTGAAGCTGTAAGATTTAAGGTAGACTTAGATAAATGTTAATGTATTCAAATAAGCATAAAAGAGATTCTTTCATGGACTAATCAACCTGGTTTGTTATAAACCACAGGTCACGTTTTATGTTCTGTGTAGCTGGGACGCACAATAACAGTTAACCAGCAGCAATGGTAAAGAGAACATTCTAGATAAGTGTGATGGTATCATGAAAGACGCACACAAGAGGAAGGAAAGATGGACAGTTGGCATTAGGTAAATTTCACAAAAGTGAAGAAGTTCATGTAGAAGAAAAAATGAGGAGAATAGGTTAAGGTCAGCTTATGAAAGAGAATGAATTCTTTTTACTCTTTATGCATTTGGTTGGTATAGAGTCTCACTATGCAGCTCAGACTCATGGTGATCTTGCTTTTAGCCTTCTGAGTGCTGGGATTACAGGCATGTGCCACTATGCCTGGACTCTGGTTGGCTCAGCCCACCCTGGGGACGGGGCTGGCATGGCATGTGGTGCCAGGAATTGAACCTCGATCTCCGCATTTGCCTAAGCTTGCCTAAGCACGTGCTTTAGTCCACTGAGCTATCTCACAGGCCCTGAGAATGAATTCTGAGAAGCTCAGAATTCCTTCTGTGAACACCGAGGAGCACTGGGAGGCTTTTGAGGAGGGAAGTGCTCCAGTGAAAGCTACCTTTCAGAAAGCTTAATCAGACAAAAACCAGTCACCCGGACTATGCATGAATTCAGAAAGATGCTGCATGAATGAATGAGAGGGAAGAAAGTTTTGCCATGTGTAGAAGGAACGCGGAAGACAGTTCTTTGCGCCTGCTGCAGGATGCAGCTGCCGGCTAGGGGGAGGGAGAGGCTGCTGGCACCTCCCTGAGATCACTAGGCTGCTCCTACACCTGCAGAGAGAGAAACCAGACACTGCAGAGAGAACCCCAGCGGCCCAGGTCCTTCTGCCTCCACCACAAGCCCCTCCCAATTGCAGAGGTCAGGACCAGAAGCCAAAATAGAAGAGCTTCCAGCTACAACTTCAAAATAAAAGTCAGCCAGGATAATGGCAGCACCCACACAGGTCTGGATCGAATTAAAGCAAAAGTAAAGACAAGTCTGAACATCATTCCGTGTCATCGGCTCGTTCAAATTCCTTTCTCATCATCTATTTCCATTTCTAATTCCACCTGCACAAAATATAATCATGCCTTCTTGTAATTACTTATGCATACATGAATACTAGCAAGCTAAACTTGTTCAGCTATTTACAAAGACAGTGTGATGCATCGTAGTTGAGGAATCGCTCCTTTTCCCTGTGATTTTTAAATGTACGAGTTTCTTTCTAAAACACATATTTGCAGATGTCACTTTAAACACTATTTTCTGAGATTATATTTTCCATAGAAAACAGATGTCTGTAATTATCCCTTTTTTGACCTCTGAGACTTATCAAAGTCAAATAGGTAATCATCCAATCAGACGGGCTATCATTATCAGAAGAAAAGTAATTATAATCTGAATATGTTTGAACATGATTATTATAAGCTTTAAACTGTTACACTTTTGATTGGGGCAGAATTGGAAGACATTAGCACTTCATAATTCAAATGATGTAACTTCACTTGTTTTTGTCATTTAGAATCTGGAGAGCTAAATTTATTTAACAATATAATTCTTTAAACATGAACAAATTATGCAATAATCTCTTTAAAACTATGAGAATGCTTCTCAAAATCTTGACAGTGAAATTACAGGAATTTTTTTAAAAAAAAACTAAAGCAAATCATAGCTCGGTGCTGAGCCCCGCCAGAGTGGGGAGCACCAGGCAGACCGGCTCATTTGATAATTCATAATCTTCTTGGTTATTTTAAAGAGACCAGCTTTCTTCCTGTGTCACCTATGGAGGCCCACACATTGCTGGCCCAAAATAAGAGGAGAGCTCATCCACATACAGAAATGAGGCAGCAGAGGAAAAGCGCATACAAGCAAAAAGATCTTTCCAAAGCAGCCCTGTAAATAGAGAAGGAAATCAGATTCCAAACCAAACGTGAGAATGTAAACTTAGTGGGGAAAAGCGTTGAAGACCTATTGCCTGATAGCTATGGAGTCAAACACCATTCCCCCTTGAAGGTAATTTGGTGGAACGCTGATTGCACAGCCCTTCAGCCCAGATGTGTGATTAGGAGTGTGGCAGGAGCCTGGCTGAGTTTCTTCGATTCTTCTCCTCCATGTGACTTTTCTCCTTCTTCTTTTCTGTTCCCGTCACGCTTCAAGCTGGCCTCGTGGCCTCCTGAGGAAGGACCGCTGGAGCGGGCAGGCTGCAGCAGGGACTTTAGCTAACCTGGGGTGGGTAGCAGGCAACAGCACAAATGTGTGGGGCCCTGTGCTCAGAAATGCCCCGAGCTTGTGTTTTCTGAACTTGGCATGGGGTGAAGGTTAGAAAGAGTAAGAAGAACCTTCAGGGTATTTTAAGAACCCAGAATGGCTCTGTTCCCACTGTTCCCACTGGCACAGTGTTTCCCAGAATCATGATGAGGAGGGGCCAGCTCGTTTACAATACCAGATCCGCAGCCCTGGGGCCTGACGCTTTCCCTAATCCCCTCAAAGAGAGCAGTCCTCTGGTTAAAGCCGAATTTGCCCTCATACTGCCTCACTTTCCTCACTAAAAGTTGCCCTATGTCTTGCCTACTCACCTGCCTGACCCAATTTCTGACCTTTTCCCGTCTCCTCTGCCCTTATTTCCCAATTCCTTCATTTGACCAGAGCTCCTCTGGGCCTGATGTGGCTGGGTATTATGGATACAACGATGGACAACACAGACAAATACTTCTACCCTTCTGATGCATATCCTCTAGTTAAATTCTTGCTAATAATTGGTGGGCTCAGCGTTAACTGATACGGAATGCCCTAAACTTTCTAAAAAATCATTTATTTATTTATTTATTTATTTATTTATTTATTTATTTATTCATTTATTCATTTATTCATTCATTTATTTGGTAGAGGGACTCACTATGCAGTGTGGACTTGTAGTGATCCTCCTGTCTCAGCCTCCCAGCATTGGGATTACAGGCATGGGTTAAGATGCCCAGCTTTGGGGGCCAGGGTTCTGGGGCCAGCATGGCATGCAGTTCCACATATCAAACTCTGGTCACTGAGCGTGCCAGGTAGGCACGTAGGCCACTGAGCTATGTCCCCAGTCCAAGGAAGGCTTTAGAAGTCATCAGGGGTTTGAGGTGGTGTTCCTTTGTCACACACAGAAATCAGCCCAGGGGTTTTGCATTATTAACTCCACACATGCAGAGATTGGGAACCAGAGAGGCAGAAGACTCGGAGGCCAGGTCTTGGGAAGCTCGCTCTGCGCTGCCGTGCTGTCCGTCTTCACATGGACAGGTCCCGCGCACCACATCGGTCCCAACAGGCTGCTCAGGCATCTCCCCTGCTGTGTCCGATGCTGAGGATTAGCACTTCCAGCGCACCCCTCCTGTCTCACCAGGAAGAGGGCCTGGCACAGCGGGGACAGGCAGAAACTGAGGAAAGAAGGAACAGTGGTCAGGTCCACTTGCCGAAACCTCTGATGGGCTATTCAGTCCGTGAGAAAAGACCTTTATTATGTATTCCCCATTGGCCATAGGTGCTCAGACTAACATATTATCTCATAAGAGACCAGATTGGAAATTTCCAGCTTGATTCTTACTCTAAAAATTTTACCTGATTCCGGTGTTTATATTAGGCACTACTATTGGACTGAGATTTTTTAAATATATATATTTAGTCTATCACACCCAAAGCTTATACAACATATACTGCTTCTCATGGGCTTACTTATGAAAATGGGTGGGATTTACATTCGCTTCAGGCTCTTTAATCCACTTTCAAGTCACCAACGCAGCCAACGAACGCTCAGTGGTTCCTCAGCCCCTGTACATCTTCCCCATGGAGGCGGGTGGCCACGCGGCCGCCATCTTCTTTGAATTCCCTTTTACTTCGATATTGCCTGGGCTCACTCCGGCCAGTCTCAAAGCCTACCCCACGATGCCCCGCTCCTGTCTGAGTCAGAGCACCTGCTGCCCTTTGCACCAAGCCTTCTGTCTTAGTCATTTTTCTGTTCCTGCACCCAAAACCTGGGACAATCAACTTACATAGAGAGAAGGCTTGCTTGCTCCAGACTGTGTTCTTGGAGGTCTCAGCCCACGAGGGAGCAAGCAACCCACCGCTCCAAGGGTGGGGTCAGTGCTTCATGGCAGGATGGTGCGGCCCAGCAAAACCATCTGCCTCATGCCTGGAGTGCCCACTCTCACTTGCCAAAAAATATTTTCTTAGGCCACAGTCTCAGTGTTTCCACCGCCTCCCAACCCCCCATGTGGGGAATGAAGTTTTTAAGATAGGCCCTTTGGGGAATCTTAGGATCGAAACCAAAACATCTTCCTTGATAACGACAACCAATCCCTTGTCACTCTCATTGCTCAGCGGATTTTATTCGGAAAATTTCAGCATCTTCCTTTGCCCTGGCAACTATCTTTTTACACGGTTTTAGATGCCTGTAGAGGTGATTAATTCACCAGGTGACTAGCAGAAAGCACATTGGTAAGAGCTTGATTTGAGAGGCCCTACAGATCCAGGGTTAAATCTGGGCAGAGCTCCCCTTGTGGAGCTATGATTCATGGTAGATTATCTCTCCAAATTTCTACTTTACCTCCTGGAAAAGAGGGTAATTGCATCTAACAGCATTAAGTACATCTCTTTATTGTGATGCTTTAACATCCGGGGCCTTACAGATGTGGAAGAGACTACTCCTCCCAGGGCTGACTAGTACTAGAGGCCTGTGGGTGTGGCTTCTTCTATCCAGCCCAACCTGTTACTTCCTTTATCTGCACTCTCACAGGGCCAGCACCCTTGGGCTGCTGTTCCCCTGCCTTGGCTGCCTCTGGGCACACTACACAGATTCTATACCTAAGCCTGTTAAAATTATTAATGCTAGGGCCTGCAGCACAGTGCCTGCCTGGCAAGTACAAGGTCATGAGTTTGATTCCCAGTAACCCCGCAAAATCACTGATGCTATTCAATCCCAAGTCTGCTGACCCTTCCTTGCCAGTTCCTCGCACAAGCACCACCCTCAGGCCTGCACCCATAACTGCCTGCACTCCGTCTTCCTCGTGACCAACCCTGGTGCTTCCCTGTATACCCTGCCGCCACCACGGCACACCCACTTCCTGTTTCTAGGAAACTGAATGAAAACTCTCCTTCATGACAATCATTCCCTCATCTGCATGTATGACGGCCACAAATCCCAGGTATATTTTAAAACACTGTGTCACAGGGTTGTGCTAGTGATTCTCATCCAGGAGTAATGTTGGACCCCCAGAAGACATTTGGCCAGGTCTGGTGACATTTTTGGATTGTCACAGTTGGGGAAGAGGCTGCTACTTGCATACAGTGGGTAAACACCAGGAATGCTGCTAAATATCCCACAAGGCATGGGACACCCCCCCCCCCCAATAAAAGAGTTACCTTACCCACACTTCTGGAAAATCTTAAGGTGATGTTGATAATATTGTTGGGGCACCATACTTTGAGAATCAGAGACTTAATTTATAAGGACCAACCAATTCATAGCAAACCCACATAGTTATTTTTAAAATCCAATTCTTTAGGTCAGAGAGCAAACCTCAAGCATTACTGGATATGTGCGACAAACCCGCATTAAAATATACTGGTAGCTAGCTGACACTGGAGCATTACTGAGGGGTAAGCTTCACCCTTTAGTTGCATTTGTGTGTAGTCTAGAAACTATTCTAGTCAGGAGTTATGGTCTAGTTAGCCATCACTGCATACCAAATCATATGGAACCTTAGTAGTTTAAAATACCAACACTTTCATGATGTCATGAATTTGTGGGTCACAAGCTCCCAGGGGGCTTGGCTGACCAGCCTGCTACTTCGTGAGGCACTGCTGGAACCCGCTGGAAGACACTTCCCTGACAGATGGGCTGGCTCACTCCTAGGACGAATGCCTGGCAGGGACAGAGAGAAGGCTGCCCTGGGACTGCTCTCTGGTGATCCCCGAGTCCCCTTGTGACCTCCCCAGGCTGACAAACACAGGGAGTCAAACGCCTTCCAAGCAGCTCAGGGCACTGCGAGAATGCTCGAGTTCTCCAGCAAGGTGGAAGCAGCACATGGCCTTTTAGGACCCAGCCCAAGTTCTATTTTTGCCACATCTGCTATGTACTCAGGCTGAAGAAACACTGGACTGGTTTTCCTGCCCCACCCCCAGGCCCAAGCGTAAGAGATGCACTCTGGATCCCACAGTTCAGGGGGAGGGATGCCACAGAATCTGCTGGCCATGTTCCTAAACCACTGCATGACAGAATGGCACAGATGAGCCACTGACCCTGGGACCTTATCATTTTGCTCCGTTATTCCGTTCTGACCTATTGTGTTGGATCCTTGCCCCCAGTACATGTCTCTGCGATTGTCCTCTCTTATGAGTACCACTTGGATTAAGTATCCATATAACTGCCAGAGTTGCCCGGTGCAGTTGAACCTGCAATGCAGTGCCCCTCTGTGTCATGGACTCATTACCCAGCATGCAGAAGTACCTGCCCCAAGGATACACTCCCATGTGGCCTTTCCTCTCCTCCCTGTCATCTGCAGTGCCTGTAATCCAGATGCACTCCTTGTCCCTGTCCCCAGTGTGGGCATGGAGACAGACACAAACAGATTCGAACAAGATGCTCCTGTTGTCTCTGAGGGAGGCGCCCACCATCAGCGTGACTCCTGCGCATGCGTCTCCAAGGATGCGCACAGCACCGGGAACTCCACGCCATTCCATGGCTCAGCGTGTCGCATGATGACCTCAGCCCTCAGTGGCAGCCAAAGACGATCTTGGTTGCATTGCTCTGCGATTATCTGCGAGGGAAAGCGAAAGTCATTGGAACAGGCCGTCTGCTCTCCTAGTACAACAAAGGATCTCCTGGAAATCTATTCTCTTTCTAAATGACATTATAATGACGCGCTTTGTTTTGCTTTCATCGCTTTTATCATCAGTTCTTAGCAGAGGCCCAAGTGGATTGGCTGGAATAAGAAGGGGGAAAATTATAATGATTCATTTGTATGCACTTGTCCTAGTGGGAATTTGATGCGGTGGAAATATTCTAGGAATATTAAATTAGAAGCACTCACCACGTTCTTCTCTGATCTATTGGAAGCCAGATACAAGGTACAAGCATTCTATGAGGCCAGTGAATGCCACAACATCCGCTGACCATGGCGCCATCATAGCACCTTGGTTCTTTCTAAACTGGGTTGATGTAACTCTTCTATTTCTGAGCTCCTTAGGGAATCCTTTCTGAATCATTAGTGAACTTTTTACTCCTGTCTGCCACCTCCGTTCCTGCTTAAAGTCCTTCCCTGCAGGCAAAGTTCTTGGAGCTCTCCAGAGAGGAGACTCAGCACACCACACACTCTGGGAGTCCTGAAATCCTCCCGCTTCTCTGTAAACCCATCCCAACAAGGTGCTTCTAGCCCTGTCCCTCGCCAGAGCTGACTGGCTCAGACCCAGGCAGGATCTAGCCAAGAAACAGAAACCATAGAGATTGATTACAGCAGGGGATGGAGCAGCTGAGATGCAACCTTGGGGCCCTGGGGATCCAAGAACTGCGGCAGGCCACTGGAGGAGCAGAAGGAGACCCTGCACTAAAGGACACCTCACTTCATGCTGTGGTAGGATGGAGGCTGGAAACACAGCGGGCCGCCAGGCAATGAATGAAGCCAGAGTACGGCGGCTGAAGACCAAGGCAGGAAGTACCTGTTTGCCTCCCCACCCCCACCTTCCCATAGTCCTCATGCATCCCATCATTCCTCAGCCTGAGAAAAGCACCCTGCAGAAGCCAAACTCCTTTGATTCACAGCAAGATAGGGAAAGGGCAAGAAATGATCCTACCTCTGGAAACCAGAGCCTGGACACGGCAGCCAGCAACTCTGGGACGCTCTTTTCACCCGTGCTCTGTGGTCTCCCCAGCACCCCACCCCCCCCCACACACACAGCCATCCTCTAGACCAAAGCCACTGTCAGCTGCTCTGAGTTCTTAGTCTCAGATCGCTCTTTTTGACAACGTGACACAAGCTTGTCTGAGACCAGCCAAGCCCCCTCCCCGCTCCTTCCACCTTCCAGCCAGGCCTTGGCTCCGCCTTGACCTCACTGCCTTCCGTCTCTCTGCTGCTCCCGTGTACCGTCCAGTGTCATTAGCACTATTGTAAGGGGGTCCCCAGCTCCAGGGGCTATGGTTAGGGTTCAGTGTCACCCGATCCTGACTTTTATACCATGCAAATATTGTAGCCTTTTCTCTTTTCACCAGAAGGTGATGCTTTGCTCTATGAGGGACCCAACTCCAGGAAGAAAAGAGTTTGATTCCGCCTCTTTGTCAAAGAGCAAAAAACTAAAGAAACAGCTGTGGCCAACTATGAAAATGCAACGAGGCCTAGCAAAGATCCTGTAGCTCTCCCCAGCCTTCATTAACAGTTTGCTCAAAGATCTGCTTCCTTTTTCTTTCCCTTTCTTTTTTAGTTTTCTCATCATATCTAGACAGAGAAGAGCTCAATCTTTGGGGAACACATATCTGGATAAAACTTTAGGTATGTGAAGCATTAAAAGGCTTAACGGTCCCTCATTTTGACTTCACAAGACTAGATTTGAGTGCTTTCACCATTAATATAGTCTAGCTAATTAGTTAATAGGATGAAACTGAACTTGGGACTTAGTCCCATGTGTTATACTAAATGTTTGTGCACCCCCCAAATTTACATGTTCAAATCCTAGCCCTTAAGGTGATGTTATTAGGAGACAGTTAGGTCAAGATGAGGAAGTCCTCATTAGAGAGCCCAGAGGACTCCCCAGTTCTGTCTGCTAGGATGTGAGGGAAAGGAGAAAATGGCAGGGCAGAACCCAGGGGAGGCCCTCCGCAGCACCCATCCACGCTGGTATCTGATCTCTAGCTTCTAGTCTCCAGAACCGCGACCTAGCCTTTCGGTCTGCAGTGTCTTTGTTACAGGAGCCTGAGCTAAGCTGACTAAGGCCTTCCAGAAGATTCCCTCCACTTACCATCCTCCCCAGGGTGTCCCTTGGCCAGTCATAACCACAGATTTTTCTGCAGCAGCACCTTTTTTCCCTCTGCCCATCAAGTAAGCAGATTCTCTTTCTCCCCTCGGGACAGGACTCTCAGGGATAGAGCCTCAGAATTAATATCAGTAGGAAGTGCGGAGAGTGGGTGCAGGTGCTCCAGAGCCTGTGGCCTGCTCGGGGGGAGGTAAGAGGTGCCAGGACCCAGGGGCGGTGGGGCTCAAGGCCTTGCTGCCCAGCTGCCTATCTTTCCACAAAGTAGGAGAACAGGAAAGCCTGGAAAACAGACATTTCTGGCCTGATCTAGCTCCTACAGTGAGAGGGGAGCTCGCAAGCAGGAAGCACAGCCTGCAAAGGGACCCTTCCTCTTGACGTTCAGGATCCTACAGAAACCTGGCATCTTCATCAAGAACTCGATGCCAAGATCCTTGAGGGCAGCTATTGGAAACATGAAATAACCACCAAACTAGAATTTAAACCACAGAGGCAAATTTAGACCATATACAACAACCTCTCTTCAGGCTCCAATTGCTCCCCTCAGGGCCAGTTGCTGGGAACTCCACCTTCCCAGGTTATACTGAGCTTGAGTCTAACAACCTATGCTTTTCAAACCTATCAGATCTAACATCTCCTTTTAATGATAAGTATTTTCAAATGTTACTTTAACATCCAGAATATATACGTATAACTCATCTCATACCTATCAAAAGGAAATCAATGCAGTGTGTTCGCTCATACAAAAGAAAGGGTGTAATATTTTTCTAACAAAACAATGTGCTTTTTAGTATACAAATTCTCTGGGTTGGCTATATTATAAATTGCAGTCAGGTCACAAGGCTCCATAGACACACAGAGGCCCTGCAAAGGTGATGGTTACATATGCAGGCCATACGGGTGGCTTTGCTGTGACCAAGAGGACTTTCTGAAATGGGAACCGTATCCTTGGGAATACTTCAATGCAGCAGAATAGAACATCCTCCTTAACTGATGTGGTCACGCAAAGCTCAGCCTATGTTAACTCAGTGCACAATGTTGCCATTTGAATTTTGTGAACTGTGTTAGTTCCTAAATTCCCATGATAGGCTGGGGAGATAGCTCTGTGGCACAAGTGCCTGCCTGGCAAGTACAAGGTCATGAGTTTGAACCCCAGTCACACACACACACAAAAAAAAATATAAATATATATATATATATATATATATATATATATATATATATATAAACAAACAAAGTTCCCATGATATCAGTCAATTCTTCATTGAGGAGGATGCCCAACAGGACACTCAGAAGTCCTGTGGGATGCAGGATCAATTTCTGGTGGTTAGTCCTTCACCTGCTAAATGACAGCAGCCTTATAGCAACCTCAACAAAGACTCCAATAATTTGCCAAAATGCCTTCAAGGACACCAAAAGTCATGCTCTAAATGTTTATGGTCTGGTCTTTTTGAATGTTTGTGTGGTAGGAAAGATTTCAGGAGTGACTTCTGTATGAAGTTGCAGGTGATTTTTCCTTATCCCCCTGAAGAAATGGAGGCACAAAGCCGTGTAACTCCTGAAGGTCAAGGAGCGAGGTTGGGTGGGTGGGGAGTGACTTGAGCAGATCAGAGACACGGTGACTGCTCTCTGTCTTCGTTTTCATTTTCATTTTGGGAGGCTTTTCAAAGTATTTCCTAGGGACAGGTCTGGGCTCTAACAATATGAAAAACACTCACAGATAATCACAGAGCACTGTTCATTATGTCCTCTTTCTCTCTGCAAGCATGAAAATCCAGCGGCACCCCTCAAAGGCGCCCTCGGAGCCCCGCTCTTGCTCTCCTGCTTGACCCTTTCTGCATTTGCTTTTCATCCACTGGCTGCCGACCTCTTCCATCTACTCCAGCGATATGGTAACTAAGCCGAGTGAAAGAGGCATAATTTACTGCCTCCCCTTGCTTTTCCAATTATCCTGTTTGAGCCTTGCTAATCTTCTCCTCACCTCTCCTCACCTCGAGGAGCTCTTTGTTTGCTCTGTCAGACCACTGGGTACAGCAGTGATAACCTGCTTTTACCCCCACTGTCATCTCTAAGGCTCACGCTGTCAAATGAGGTGTTTCCGAAGCGATTAGCTCACCTGTCACCCACAGTGGCTCAACGTGGCTGGGGAGAGCTCCCGAGAGCACGTCTGGAAGGCAGGGTCTCCAGGCGCCCTGCTAAGTGCTGGTCCCTGTGCGAGCTACTCACAGGCTTTGTGACACTGACAGACCTAAATTAAGACGTGGACGACAAGGTCTCATTTTCCTTGGGGAAACATCATTGTCAAGTAAGTCAACATAAGTCACAAGGCCCTTGAAAATGTACTAGTCACTCCAGCGCTGAGCTCCACCAGAATTCCCCTAAAGATAACATCCAGCTGTGTGCAGTATTCAAAGGGGTATGAATGCATCCCAACAGGACGGTACACGCCATTTTAATTTGCATGTGCCCAAACAGTCGCCCTAAGGAAACGTGCAAATGATACGTTGGTGTGATTTTCTTACGGGTTTTTCTTCTTTCTCCCTGCTCCTTCTCAGGCACCCACTATGACAAAGTTCAACGCTGCACATTGTCAACAAAGAGAGAGGAAGATTTGAAGAGATAAGAGAAGAGAGAAAGCGCTGTGCTCAGGGCTGTGAGGACGTTCTGGGCAGTGTAGCTCTAAGCCAGCAGGCCAGAGATACAGGAGCCAAGTCCTACTGGCATCTCAAAGGCTCACGACCCCTGGAATGTACAGAGAGCACATTTAAGGTCAACCAAGCCACAACCAGAATT
>PVJA010017134.1:0-42152 GCA_004027025.1 Myocastor coypus | reverse complement strand
GCTTTCCTTCTGCTTTCTTATAATAACATTTACTTGGTATGAAATCATTATATCCCACACATCAAGCACAAATGTACATTAAGTCTTGGTAAGACTTTGAAACAGCGTAGACAAAGCAGGTGAGAGGCCTGGTTTCATATAGGCCGCCATCTGGCTGTGTGGACTTGGGGCCACTAAGACTCCCCTGGGACTCGCTGGCCTCAGCTGCCACCTGGATGAGATGATGGATGGAGGCCCCTCCCATTCTCCCTATACAGTGAGCCAGGGGAAGGGGAAACATTGGAGGTAGGGGCAAGCATGCTAAGGACCCAGTACCAAAAGGCTACAGGGGGAAAGAATGTGCCCCCAAAACAGACAGGCCAAGAAGGCACCCACAACCCAACACTGCTCCCAGGAACAAGAAGAGAGTGTTGGCTCCCAGGGCCCAAGTTAAGCCCTATCTTTCTCTGGGTCCCCTAACCCACCAAGTACCTGTGTGGAGGTGACAGCTGCCTATGGCTGTGGAGCTCACACAGGCAAAGCACCAAGCAGCATGGCTTGGGCCAACTCACAAAGCTCGTCCACCTCCAGGCCTTGGGCTGAACATGGTAGGAATTTTCCCCCCAGACAGAGCAGGGAAACTGAGACGGCCAGGGGAAGTCACTGGTCAAAGTCCAGCCAGTGGAGATCCACTCCTACTGAGAAGACCTAGAGAGAGTTAAAGGGAGTAGGGAGTCAATACAGACCTTTCCCAGAGCCTACAATAATAGAATATCACACAGGAAAGATTGAAGAAAATCTGTGCACGACAAAGCGAAGAGGTAGATGTTGGCTGACTTTTCTGTGACTTGCGCGTTGTTATCTGATTACTCAGGGGAATACCCACCCCAGAACAGTTTGCTCCCCGTGAGCTCTGGTATTTGGGGTCTGGGTGAGTTCCAGGCAGCTCCCTATAGATGAGACCTGGGCTCCCCAGTGTGGGCGTGAGTCACAGTGGTGATGGGGGGCAGGTGACGCACGTACGTGCCCACAGGCTCACATGGACAGCCGCACACAAGGACTGGAAGCCACACCCAGGCTGGGCTGGGCTGGGCTGGAGCTGAAGAAGACACCGTGAAGAGTAACTGCCTCTCAGCAAATTCAGACGTGGGATTCAAGCCACTTCCTACTCCTCTCAGTGTCAGGAACATTACGTACCTGCTGGGCACATGGGGGTGCACTGGGGAACTCAGGAGAGGAGACCCTGTTCCCATCAGGCGGTGCCAGACCTCACCCAGAGACGCCAAGTTAGATGCTCTACAGACCCAGCAGGGAGGGGCGGCATGGGGTAGGAATTGAGATTTGCATTCTCTCCAGAGGAGGCCGCTGGGCCTCGACAGCGAGCTCCCGGATGCCGAGTCTCCACCCTCTGTGTGTGCGACTGTCCGGCCTGCTGCCCCGCAGTGGGCGCTGGCCGCTTCCTGTGCTCTCTTTCAGTCTGCACCATCGATTCCAGCCGAGCGTCCCAGCCCGGCTCCACCCGTCTCCGGGCTTCTGCTTCCCAGAGGAGATTCCATAACATCCTCTAAGGGCTTCAGCCTTTCAGCCTGAGACGCCGTTCCCTAGGCACTATGGGGAAGAGACACCAACTTACATTTCAACCAGTGTCCCGCAAGACCTCTGGCGGATGGCCAAGGAGGAGATCTCTGTTTCACCCACTGAAGAC
Organism: Myocastor coypus; assembly: GCA_004027025.1. Classification (NCBI taxonomy): domain Eukaryota; kingdom Metazoa; phylum Chordata; class Mammalia; order Rodentia; family Myocastoridae; genus Myocastor; species Myocastor coypus. Next base: position 40,468 of record PVJA010017134.1, on the reverse strand, counting down.
CCCTTGCCCGCCCCTCCCCTCCCTACTGTGTCCCATTTCTCCCACACAGGGAGTTAGGAGCCTTAGATCCCAAGGTCATGGGTTCTTCTTTGGCACTGACGCCCCTGAGCTGCCCTCAGTCTGCTCTCCACGTCACACTCCCTTGGGGCGCTGATACAGTCTCTACTGTGCAGCCTCCTATGGCAGCCTCTCAGGAAATCTTCCTCACTTCAGACTAAGCAGGAGGACACGCTTCCTTCCATGAGCTGGCACCAGCCCCCATGCTCCATGAGGACTCACAGTGCTTATCCTTCCACGTGTAGACACAGAGGAAAAGCAAGTGGCTGCTGAGAGCTGCAGCCACACCCTGCAGTGAGCTGCCACTTCTCGGATGTGACTCCTTCTCTGGAAACTGAGAGGGTGAGATCCAACTCACCTTCCAGAAACAGCCTCGGCCAGGACTCATAACAACCAAAAGGCAGAATATCTGCTTCCTGATTCCTAGTCTGACATGCTAGTTCCATCTTAGAAACCAGGGAGTATCCCCAGACTGGGAAGATGGCTCCCATAGCCTTGCGACCTCCAGCCCAGGTGGTGAGACTTGGTTCAGAGGTGTCCTCCTCTATTGCAGAAGAGAGGATCCAGAGCATGAAGGTGGCCCAGAGGACAGGGGAAGCTTGAGACAAGAGACCAGGATTCATGTCCCAGCTCAGCCACCATACAGCTTCCTATCCTATGAGGCAGAATGGAACAAATAAATGTGGATAGAAGGGAGACGAGGAAAGCAGCAATTTAAAATTGTGCTTTTGGGAAAAAGAAGAAGAGGAAGAAGAAGAAGAAAAAGAAGAAACTATAGCACTTCAGGATACAAGTTGCTTTTTCTCTTTTTAGGAAAATTACTGAAAAACAAAACTCTTAAGAGTCCTAAAAACAATAAACCTGCATCTTTGGCCCTGGGCCTGTGCTTTTGACCCATAAACTGTGTGTCTTAGTTATTCTTCTCAAGTTCTGGGACAAATACCCAACACGCAAGCTTAGAGAAGGAAAGGTTTATTTAGCTCACAGTTACTGGAGGTTTCATAGTCTAAAGCAACCTGAGTTACATAGCAAGACCTTGAGACACTGCCAACCCATGCTACAGGGTCTAGAAGAGAGACTGAGGCAACGCTGTGTCCAGGAGGGTCCACTCCATACCTCCAGAGAGGCCACCAGGCCTGGGGAGTGGCAGGTGGAGAGGTGCATGCTGTCAGTTTAACGGTTTGCACCTCTCTGGCTCCATCCCTCCAGCTACTCAAGCAGCAACCACCTCATGACTTACATGAGGCTTTGGGGGGGTGGTGGCAACTGCATACAAACCATAACACTGTTTCCTCCATCCTTAAGGGAAGGCCATATTAGAGGGCAGGAGAGCTTAACTTCAAACACGTGCAAAAGGTTTGCATTCCAACACAGCCCCCCAGACAGGTGATCCGACAGAGCTGAGGATGCGTATCTGTTACTGCTTGAGTCTACTTGCCTGTAAGCCTCAAGGGGTTATAGGTGGGGCTTTTGTGGAGGTGGCTGGATCTAGAGCGTGTGACACTGGGATTAAGTGTGGGTGATTACTAAGGCAGTCCACAGATTGGTGCAGTTCCCTTGATCCTAGGAGCCTAGATAAAATCATAAAAGGGGCAGAAAAAAGCCGCTAAGGCTGGTCGCTGGCTCCCTCGCTTGCTTTGCGACCTCCTGCCCGTCATGAGGTGTTTCTCCTCTGCTACGCTCCTCCCACTCCATGGCACTGCACCTTGAGCCAGCCGATTATGGACTGCAACCTGTGCACACTATGAGCTGAATAAACCTTTCTTTACTTTTACTTTGGATATTGGGTATTTTGTCTGAGCAATGTGAAAAGTGACTAAGATAACATCTTTGACTTCCCACTTTGAAGACATTCTCTTTTTTTCAGGACCAGGGTTCAAACTTATGACCTTGCACTTGCCAAGCAGGCACTTGTGCCATGAAGCTATCTCCCCCAGCCCCTGAAGACATTCTTAAGACCCCACAAAAAACGCTCAGTTCTAGATCTCTTAGGAGCGACTCACACTCTTATTTCCTTATATTGTTACATTTTTGCCTAATACATCCCTTTATGTCTCTCACTGGTGTGTCTTGAAATTTTCTTTTCTGTGAGAAGAATCAGATAACCTGTAACTTAGTTTTATGGATAAAGTGGGAACCCTTCTGACCACGGGCTGTGCCACATGCGGTTATCACTTGACCCTGCAGGGCCTTTGTTTCTTCTGCTACATAAAAGGCATTGAAAAGGCTGCCTAGATAGCTCAGCAGACTTAAGAGCTTGTTTAGGTAGACTCAGGGACCTGGGTTCGATTCCTACGTATGCCATGCTGGCCCCACTCCTGGGGCATGCTGAAACAGTGGTTGAGATTGGGTGTGGTAGTGTGACCCCAGCACTTGAGAGGTTGAAAACGGGAGAGTCACTACAAGTCTGATCTGTGCAGTGAGACCCAGTAGACCCTGCACCAAATACATTTTTTAAAAAGGCATTCGAGGGCCCGGCAGGATGGCTCAGTAGTCTAAAGCGCCTGCAGGCGGCTGTGGGAACTGCAGTTCGACCCCCAGCACCACATGCTGTGCCAGCCTGGCCCTCAGGGCAGGCTAAGCAGGCCATGAAAATAAATAAACAAACAAACAAAAGTTCTGAAACAAACAAACAAAAAATAATAATAATAAAAAAAGAACAAGGTCCTGAGTTCGATCCCCAGTACCCCCCCCCCAAAAAAAAAACAAAACAATAAAAGGCATCCGACAAGCCAATTTCTGAGCCTAAGAAGTCAGCGTACCAACAGAAACCCTCAGAGTATGTCTGGACAATAGCTTGGAGTTTGATTTGGTTTTAGGAAGGCTGATTACGAGGCAGGTTGTCAGGTAGCACCATGTGAATGTAACACAGCAGCAAGATGGTGAAGACCACATGGAGGCCATTGCCAAAGCCTGAGAACATGGCCCATGGGCCCCACAGGACTGCCATGTCCACTGTGGTCATCCAGGCAAAAGGGGGAACATGGTGAAAACAAAGGCTGGAATTAAACTCCCAGATCCGGGCAGAGGCTCTACTGCTTGCTAACTGGGGCCTCCACACTTCAAAGAGTCTTTCCAAATGTGGGTTCCTCCCTCCATAAAGCAGGGCAAGTCCTCTGCCTGCATGGAGCTCTTGTGAGGCATGAGAGGATTAGGTGGCCTGTGCAGAGTGTGGCTCAGGGGCAGGGAGCAGGGATGCAAGCTGCGTGTGCACGAGTGTGTGGAAAAAAGAAGCCCAGCGATGCCCTGCACTCTCGTACCAGAGCTTAGCAGCCTCTGAGTCTCTTCGCCTGGCAACTGTCTCAGAACTACCTTGCTTCCTCTCACACACACATTGCCTCTCTCTCTCTCTACACACACACACACACACACACACACACACACACTGAGAGAAAGAGAAAGACCACAATCGGCCTGGGGTGTCCCCAGGCATAGGGAAAACATGTGAGGGCCAAGTGCCCAGTGCTATAAATCAAACCCCAGAATCCATAGCGAGCCTGATCCCAGCCTCCTGTCCCAGTTGCTCCACAGATTCTGCAGCCAGTGATGATGCCTGGAGCTTCTGGCAGTCTCTGCAGGCCTCTCCTGTGGTGCCGGCCCCTTCTCCAGAGTTTGGGCATGCCCAGGAGAGGAGAGGCAGGGAAAGGATGCTGCTGGCCCTGGGGATGCCCCTGGCTCAGCCCTGCCAAGGCGGTAGCTGGAAACCTGGCCCTGATCCTCCAATGGGCTGTTATGAGCAGGTAAACAAAAAGGGCTCAAGGTAAGGTGGGAGCTCAGGCCCCATGAGGTCCGAGAGCTGAATGGCCCCCAGCTAATGGATTCTCTTCTCAGAGTCAAGCTTTTAGCAAAGACAAAGAGGGCCTTGCCTTGGCGGAGAGACTCTCAGAACCCTTTCAGCAATGTGATGTTGCTGAATTTTGCTGACTTGGTGGAGCCGGTTGGCTTCTCCTGGGACATCTGCTCCCCTCAGGGAAGCAATTGCTGGCTGCTAACTGCATGGCAGGCACCATGTGGAGCACTGGCTGGGCCAAGAAGAGAAGGCCCTGCCTCCTCGCTGCCAAGAGCCTGCTGCCCTGGGGAGGGAGGTGCAGGTTTAAGCAGATGGAGGTGACAGGTGAGAGCATGCACTGGAACATCTGTCCCTTCTTCCAGGGAGCCTGGGGAACGTCCTGCCAGAGGGACACACTGAATGAAGGCTTGAGACTTGAGTGACAATGGTCAGTGCTACTGAGGGTGAAAGCTACAGCACAGAAAGAGCAACACAAAGGGACCTAAACAGATGAGCATCTGTCACATGGTAGCACAGGAAGGAGTAGACGGGGGTGAGGCCAGAAAGACAAGCTGGGGAGGCAGCATAGAATACCATGAAGGTTGGCTGAGATGCTGGACTTAATTCAGCAGGGAGTGGGGAGCTGGCAGGAGAGTGACAAGAGCAGAGCTGCATGCTAATCACTTCATTTGACGACAATGTAGACACCTGATCAGTAGCCCGAGACCAGTGGGCCACATCCAGCCCTTGACTTCTTTATATGTGACATATGAGCTTAGAACAACTTTCTTATGACATCTTTATTGAGCTGTGTCTCACATAGCCAGGATACAAAATTAACTTTAAAAATCAATAGCTTTTCTATACACCAATAATAAACCAGGTGAGAAATAACTCAGGAAAACAATTCCACTCATAATAGTTTCAAAAACAACATACCTATTGGAATCAATCTATTGAAAAGGGTTAACACTTAACCCAAGCATAAACTGCATCCTTCCCAAACTCATCTCGCTAAGTTGAAGAATAAAATTGTTGATGGAAGGAGGAAGTTAGGAAAGTATTGGTGATAATAGCAAGAAGAAGGAGGAGGAGAAGAAGGAGGAGAAGGAGAAGGAGAAAAGAAAGAGGAGGAGGAGAAGGAGAAGGAGGAGGAGGAGAAGAAGAAGAAGAGGAAGAAGAAGAAGAAGAAGAAGAAGAAGAAGAAGAAGAAGAAGAACAACAACAACAACAACAACAACAACAACAACAACAACAAGAAGAAGAAGAAATAATTCTGGATTTGGAGGGGTAGGGGATGACTCTAAAACTGAACTCAAATTTCTTTGTCTTGGTCTTATATAAATACACAGAACATGGAACTTGAGTTAAACAGGTGGCCCTGTAAGTTTACTGTAAGTTTAGGATAAACCACAGGGGTTTAGCCTCTGTAGTGCAGACCATTATGGCTTGTGTGTAGATGTCCCCTCAAGGTTTCATAGGTCACCAGTCAGGGTTTGCCTGGTTCATGGGTGTGTGACACTGGATTAAAGGAGTGTGGTACTGAATTAGTCCACTGATTCATTTAGCATACTTCTAACTGTGGCTGCCTGGATGTTCTGAAGACAGGAGCCCCACCTTGGGGGGTGGTGTGGCACCAATAAAAGGCTTCTAGCCTGGATTGAATTAAAGGGAAAGGGAGGCTCACTTCTGCTGCTGTTGCTGCTGCTGCTGCTGCTGCCCCCGCCGCTGCCTGCTGCCTGCCCTGCCATGGACTGTTTCTCCCCTCCCATCCCTCTCTGAGATGCTAACTTACTTTGGAGCCAGCTAACTATGAACTGAAACCTTCACAAAAATATGAACTAAAATAAACCTTTCTCCCTTTAGCTGGACGTCAGGTACCTTGTCCCAACAGCGAAGGAGAAAGTAGCTAAGGCAGAAGCAGAAAGGGCTGTCAACCAACTTAGCATGCCTCGCCTAAAAATCTTCCTAGGAGGAAGGGTCCTTATTTGTTCATTCCTATCCTAACTTTGTATCTGTTTTTAATGTTTTTTTTTATGCTTCTATGCTTCACTCCCTATATGGCTTGAGTTAGCTCTTTACTCTGGGTATGCTACTTTCTGTGTATCTAGCTGACTTGACTTTAGGCCCATCCCTGTTACACTAAGAAAGTACAAGACCTCTACAATGAAGATTAAGGAATCCTGAAGAAAGAAATTTAGGAAGACACAGAAAGACCTCCCATGTTCACAGATCAGCTGAATTAACATTTCTAAAATGGCCAAACTATCAAAGGGAACTACAGATTTGGCACAGTACCTGTCAAAATTTAAATGAGATTTTCCATGAAACAAAACAAACAAACAAAAAAAGTCCTAAAATTCATTTGGAAGCACAGAATAGCCAAAATACTCCTAAGGAAAAAAGAGCAAAGGTGGAGACAGCCCAATGCCTGACTTGAAAACATGCTATAGGGCTGGCAAGATAGCTCAGTGGACTAAGCACCTGCTTAGGCAAGCGCAGGTGGCAGGGTTCAGTCCCTGGCACCACATGCCGTGCCAGCCGTGCTCTCAGGTGCACTGAGCCGTCGATCGAGTCCAGGCCTGGTGGCACACACCTATAATCCCAGCACTGGGGAGACAGAAAACAAGAGGATCACTATGAGTTGGAGCTGCATAGTGAGACCCTGCACACACACACACACACACACACACACACACACACACACAGACACATACAAAAGCTATAACAGAAAAATCAGCATAGTGCTAGCACAAAAATAGACACATAGACTGGTGGAATAGAATTGAGGACACAGACCCACTCAAGTATAACTATCTGGTTCTTCATAAAAGGATCAAAAATGTGGTAGAGAAAAGATTGTCTCTATAATAAATGGTGCTGGGAAAACTGGGGTCCTTATGTAGAAGATAGAAACTAGATCCCTACATCTCACCCTGTACAAAAATCACTTCACATGGGTCGGAGAGCTAGGTACAAGAGCAGAAACTGAAACTGCAGAAGATAACACTGGAGAAGCCCCTGGAGCCACTGGCAGGGCCAAAGACTTTCTGAAAGGGCTCTGAAAGCACAAGAAATCATAGCAGGAATCAACAATTGAGACTACAGCAAATGTAAAAGTTTCTGCCCAGCAAAGGAAACAATCACCAAAACAAAAAAGACGATGTACAGCAGGACAGAGCATCTGTGCCAGCTAGTCATTCCCCCCATAGAGTACTAGTATCTACAGTACACGAAGGACTCAACTACTCCCACCCCACAAAAAGACATGATCAAGGCAACTGAATAAACACCTCTCCAATGAAGTACCAGTAGCCAATAAATGCATGAAAAATGTTCAACATCTTTAGCCTCTAGAAGAATGCAATTCAAGGGCCAGCCAAATAGCTCAGCAGATTAAAGTGTCTGCAAGCAAGTGCAGGGGCTTCAGGTTCGGTGCCCGGATCTATCATGCAAGCCCTACCCCTGGGGCATGCTGGGATGGCAATTGAGACTGGGTGTGGTGGGGCGCACCTGTAATCCCAGCTTTTTGGAGGCTGTAAACAGATGGATCACTAGGAGTCTGATCTAGCAGTGAGACCCTGAATATCCTGCAGATCCTTCCCAAAAAACAAAAAACAAAAATGCAATCCAAGCTATCCTGAGCACTGGAGATAGCTCAGCAGCGTAAGTGTCTGACTGGCAAGTGCAAGGTCTTGAGCTTGATCCCATATGTGTGTGTGTATATATATATATATATATATATATATATATATATATATGCATATATAACTATATATAATTATGCATATTACATATAATATATATAATCACCCTATACTGAGATTTCATTTCACCACAGTGAGAATGGCTGTTATTAAGGACACACACACAGACACACAAAAGAAAAAACAAGGAATGCTGGCAAAGATCTGGGTAAAAAGGAACCCTTTTATACTGGGGTGGGCACATAAATTAGAACAGCCACTACAGAAATCAATCTGGAGTCCTCTCAAAATGCTACAAAACAGGGTGACCTTCTGATCCAGCAATAGTGCTCCTTGGTGTACGCTGTTAGCTCTTTCCCAGCTGTTGGAACAAAACGGCCAACAATCACAACTCAGAGGACAGGTTTGTTTTGGTGTGCAGGCTCACTGGGTTCTGTCCATGGCCAGTTGGCTCCAACTCACCTCAAACACTGTATCTCTCTGAAGTCTTTTCCTCCTCCCAGGGTTGCTCCTGTTTGACACCCTAGACTGTAACAACCCTGTCCTTGTGGCATTCTTTTCCACTAGCCTGTCCCTTTGGTCTATCTCTTGGGAATTCAAGGGAGAGGCTGCCACATAGACCATACCCTTTAAAGATCTGCTGTGTGTGTGTGTGTGTGTGAGAGAGAGAGAGAGAGAGAGAGAGAGAGAGACACGGCAAAATGCACTTTTCCCTCAGCCGTCAGTTCCAGGAGTGTTTCACTCTTGAAGCCCTCTGGGTCCCTCAGAGGAAGCTGGCTCCAGCCTTCTGCTTTCCCTCCTATTGATCGGGCAATTTATGGCACTATTGTTTCCTTTTATTAGGCTGTAATGGCCTCCGTTAGAATGTGTTACATGGAAATAGGCTAATTATGTGTGTCCAATAAGTCACCCTTCCCCACAGTGGCCAGCCCTCCCTACATAGCAAGCCTCACTGCATGGGAATAAGAGCAAGGGGAAGGCAGGGTGCAGGGGTCTCTCTCTTTACAGGGGCAATGGGGCCTCCTACAGGTGCTAAAGGCCTCTTCTCATTGCTTGAGTCAGCTGGCAGCCACTGCAAGGTGCTACTCTCAGCAGCTGCATCCACCCCTACTACAAACTTACTTCCTGTTCCGCAGCCCACTCTCAGGTCTTCATGAAAACAAGGGGACCCACATATCCCAGTCCAAGAGAAATTCCACACGCAGGTTCTACCATACCAGATGTTTCTCCCACTCCTCTCTTTGGACTGCATCAGAGCAGCACTTAGTAATGCCAGATGTATGCAAGATTCCAGGTGGGTGCCTGCCTCTGCAGCCAGTTGATTCCAAACAGACTCTCAGCTTGGGGGAGCTGGACACTCACAGTTGTGCTTGGCTCCTGACGATGCCATTTCCTGTGGGCTCTGCTACGTTTTGCAGATGAAGAGGTCTGATGAGACTTACTAGAGAATATCTCAGCTGCTGCAAGCATTGGCACCCCACTCCTACAGGCTTCCCTGAACACAGTCCCTCAGCCCAGGCAAGTTCCAGTTCACTCAGCCCCCACCCCCACCCCAATTTCTGAAGGGGCACTCTGCCTTCCTGATAAGTTCTCGCCATATTTGTTCACAAGGGTGATAGCTAGCAGGAAGTTTGGGGAAAGCCATGCTAAATAGAGTTGAAGGGTTCATCTGCTGAAGCCTCCCCAGAGCTCTCTCCTGTACAGGGGGACCATGGAGCCTTAGGACAAGTGTAGCCCAGTGCTGCTGTGTTCTTCCACTTCTTACTGCCCCTCCTCAGTATTAGAACCCTGCCTACTCCTCCCTCTGGGCTAAGGACCTTGCAGCCCCTTCCACAGACTGAGCTGTGCCTGTGCCTGAGGGCCCTTGCTGTTTGGTTGGCCTTGTGTCCTGCTTTGGCCAATGGAAGGTGCCAAGATAGTGGCCCACAGCCATGGTCAGCTGGGTTTGTCTGGTGCTTTTGCTGTGGCCCTGAGCAAAGCGTGCCCCTCACAGCATCCCCACTTCTAGAGCACAGCAGGGAGAGCCTTCCACCCAACTCCTAATCAGAGGCAAGCTGCTCCCATTACCTCCTGGGTCAGGAGTGACTAAGCAGTGTGGAGAGCATTATTTCTCAATAACCGGCTACGTGAGCATTCTGTGGCTGACGTAATATATGACCAAAAACTGAGAAACTTAAAACAACACACACTGATTATCAACTTAGAATGCTAGAAGGCAGAAGTCTAAAGTCAACCTTGCTGGACTAAAGTCAAGGTACTGGCTGGGCACACTCCCTGTGGAGCTCCAGGGCAGAACCCAGTGCCTTGCCTTTCTGGTTTCTTCTTGTGTTCCTTGGCTCCTGGTCTTTCTTCCACCTCCAAAACCCACCACTCTCACCTCTGCTTCTGGTCAGACAGGTCCTGCTCCTCACCAGGCCCTCACCTGCCTCTTACGCAGACCGTGGTATTACAGTGTGCTTACCTGCATAATCCAGGATAATCTCCACCTCAAGACACTCAACTCAGTCACCCCTGCAGAGTCCCTTTCGCCACCTCCAGCAACAATTCATTGATTCCAGGGATTTAGTTGGGGGCCGTGATTCAGCCAGCCGCAATGACTAGCACACAAAAGCATTAACATAAGTGGGTTTTCTCAAAACTATTTATTTTTCCCTTCACACAGCATCTCTGAATATCTCCTTCCTCCTCATGTGGATCCTGCTTTGGGAAATTGGGCTCTTTGCCCATTATTTGGCCTTTCTCTTGCAAGCTCTGTAACCCATTTCCTTTGGCAGGATGACATATTCCCATAGATTTGGTTCAGGCCCCTGGTTTGTTTGGAGATGCCATTTGTCTAACTGATACCCTTAACATAAAGGAGGAGAGGTTTATTTGGTCTTGCATTGCAGTACGTCATTGGTCAGCTTCCAAGAAAGAACAGCGTGGCAAAGGGGCATGTCAGAGGGAAAGCTGCGCACGTCAGGGTGCCCCGGAAGCAGAGACAAGGGAGGACCCAAGTCGGGAGAGAAACCCTTCTGCATCACGGCCCCAGACCCCGCCCCTTCCACCCAGACCCCACCTCCTCAGTCAGCTGTAAACTCGCACGGTCCAATCACTTTCCAAATAGGACTGGATTGCCTCAGAGCACCTAAGGCTCCTGGAGGACGCATAAACTGTAACACCCGTGAAGCAGGGGTGATAGCCATGCTCCAGGCCAAACTGATGAATGGCCTACACATCATAACCATGACTACGTCCACACAGTGACCAGTCAAAACTTCTCCGTCAACAATCTGTGCCTTTCCTGCTTGTCCTCTCTTGCCAGAGTGGAAAGAAAATAACTCGTGTACCCAGTCGCGCCACCCGCCACAGTGACAGTAAACACTCTTTGGCAGAGGCAGGCAAGGTCTTCCCAGCACCCACAGCTGCCCTTTCCCTCTCTGTCTTTCCTGCTGCAGTGTTAGGGGTGTGGCATGTTCTGTCCTGCAGTTATTGTCCTCATCCACCCTGGATATATGCAGTTTCCTGGGGGGAACACGTAGGAGCTCCACAGCTGTGTAGCTTTGGGGGTGTTCCCTTTTCCTGGGGCGTTGGCTTCCCCAAGTGCTAACATGAAACTCTATCAGGAGACCTAAGCCTGACCCCATGAGCCCCTAAACCTAAGTCTGTGACTTGCCTATTTTGTTCAAAATGGCCCAGGCTTTGGCTTCTCCTGCTACCGAATAAATATTTGACTTGTAGAACAGGGAGTACCTTTTTTTTTTTTTTTTTTTTTTCTTTTCCACAGTCTTTCCCATTTTTCATTTTAATGGGCTCTTCAAACCAAAATATCCTTCAAACCCCCACCCCCCCCAAAAAAAGCAAATTACTCAGACTCCAGAACAGACATATGCATGATTACTGGGCCTTTCCAAGAACCTCAAATCCCCAAGCGAAGCAGATGCTGTGGAGAAGAAATGTCACCAGCGAGTCCCTTGTCTCAGGGAGAACCCCAGTCAGCAAGCCCACCAGGGCACTCCCATCCGGAAACTCACAAAACCATCACTCCCACGTCTTGTCAGGCATGGACATAAGACACCGATTTTGCAAGCAAAGTGACTATCCACGAAAGAGTTAAGCCCTGGAAGGTTAGTTTTCTCCACTCTTCCCCCTCTAGGTTTAGCATAATTCCTGCCATTAATATTTTAAGCAACTAATTTGACATTTTTCCATTTAATTAACTCGCATACATATGAGAACAGGGTTTTGAGAGTACCGTGACATTTAAACAAAGTCATTTAAGTTTTCCCATTCCTGGCGCCCTGCCTTTTTTTTTTTTTTTTTTTTTCCTTCTTCTTCGCCTTTTTTCTTTTTGCCCCATCTCCGTTTTGCATTCCTAATTCTGAGGCTGGCTTATTCGCCCAGAGAAATGACCGAATTTCCCAAAGCACATGTGCTCCGGTCTCGGGGTAGGTGACGTGGGTGGGCCAGGAGCTCTGGTCTGCGGCTCTTTTCAACTGGAGCCTGCTCTTTTCCATGCCTTTATACAAATGGCGTTTCCATCAGAGCAGGCCCACGTCACCATCACTGCCATCACCGGCTAATGTCTTCCTGTTGCCACCCCAGCCCACCCCCACCCTCACCCCCCCACCCCGTGGGAGCGGAGGAGGGGCAGCAAGCGAGCATGCAGAACATTTATCAAAGGCAACCATGGCCATCGAAGAGACAATAGCTCTGTGACCATTTTCTCTTCTAAATGACAAATAATTGCTGTCATATCATCAGCTGATTAAGAAATGAAGGAAAATAGACAAATGGAGTGTATCCGTGAAGGGGTGATGGTGCTAGGGGCTGGGGAGAGGCTTGGTCAATGTTCTGTAATTGAAAAATTGCACCCTAATTAGCTCCCACCCCAGAGGATTCGTAAGTAGTGTATGCCATCCAATCCGCCGGCTGCCAAGTCGCGGAACTTGCAGCCATTAAAGTTTACTGCTGGTTTCAGGAGGGAACGTACAGCCTCCAGAGCACACAGAGCGAGACTGTAGCATGCCCAGCATGCAGGAAAGACTCCTAGCTTTGTGCTTTCATCTCTGATAATGAATCACAGATTTTTCTCTGCCCATCAACAGTGCGGGCTGCTCTCCCCAGATGAACCTGGGCACTGTGCTTTCTGGCTGCTCGGTGGCAGCCTGCCCAGCCTGTCCGAGCTCACACAGGAAACAAGAGCTGCAGGCCTGGGGTGCAAAGCCACATGCCCTAATCCCAGGCTTTGTGGTCAAGAATGGGTTCTGCCTTTAAAACAAAATGCACTGCAAACCAAGTTCATGGGACCCAGGAGAAATTCCATGCCTCTTGCTTCTTCCACAGTCGAGATGTTCACTGGGGATTTCTAATGAGGGCATCTGGCTTGTGATACTGGAAGACAGGTGGATACCTGCTCTCTTCCGGCTCCAGAGCCTCATTCGCTATCTGACTTTAGGAAAGGGGACTCGACTTGTCTGTGCTTGAGGTTTTCCTTTTGTAAAGGGGGCGAAAAGCCTCACTTTTCAGAAGTCTGATGGTGATTAGAGGCTGCTGAGTGGGAAAGGTCGGTGCGGTGGTCGCTGCCAGAGCCTCTTCATCTTAAATGTAAAATGGAGAGGAGAATTGTAACCCTCTCGCTGAGGTTGGACTGAGAACTGAGTAAAGAATGCATTAGGTTATGCAAAGCACCCTGCACAGGGTTGGTGCCCAGTAAATATTTGAACTGAATTAAACTGATCCATACATAATTGGCTCATTCATTCACTTAATCCATCAGCTAATAGTTGTTGAATGACTACTTTTTGTCAGACACTTGGCTTGGCGTAGGGTGCAGGAAGACAAACAGGCAAGACTCAATTTATGGCCTTGGGAGCTCATGTGCTAGGTGGAAAGAGGATGGAAAGAGTGCTAATAAAAAAAAAAAATCAAGGATGTAAATATAGATTAATAGCTGGGTGATGACTTTTAAGCGAAGACCAAAAGATTAAGAAGACAAGCATTTGAGAAATGATAGGGAAGAGCATTCTGGGAAGGCAGGACAATCCTGGAGAAGCAGGACAGATCTTGACACAGAACAGGTCACCAGCCAGGATGAATAATACTGCCCGCTAGGGAACGCCGCGCCCCCCAAGTCTCAGTGGTGTAAGACCACCTACTTTCCAGGTTAATGGGAAAATGATTTCTCATTCAGTTACCCCCCGCCCAAACCAAGCTCTTTCCAACTGGCCACTTTCTTTAGGGTTTCCCAGAATCCTCAGGATTGTCTGTTTATAACCAAGAACAAAAGAAAAGACTCCTAGGACATTTGGGGCCCAGGCCTGGGGGAATAGACATCACTGATTCACTGTCTGTTGGCTAGGACAGCCTCACCCAACTCTAGAGAAGCCAAGATAAAGGAGCCCAGCTATGTGGAAAGCAAGAAGACAGCAGGTTAGGCCTTTGAAGAGCATTTCCTTCTGCCTTGCAGAGGATACAAGGTCTAGTGATATGGTATAAGGCTGGGCACAGATGGCCAGGGGGCAGAGGGCTTTGTAAGGGGCAGGAAGTGTGGGCTCTATGCTCAGAGAGTGAGAAGGCATCCCAGAGTATTCCTCGTGGTGTGCCAAGCCCCCAAAAGACTAGAAGAAACACAAAGATACTGGTTGAGGCAGCTGGATACAGAATAGAATAGTTACGGAAATTGTAGGTCTTAGGGAAACATACAATCCATTGGTCTTACTGTGAACAGTTAGTGACAGGAACAAGAAACATAGACAAGAGGACAAAAGCTGGGCTAGGTGGTTGCTAGTCCACCTGATGGGCAAGACTAGCAGCCCACAAAACTATCCTTCATTTATACTTTTGCAAAGTTAGTAACATGTGGCCCAGGGTTGCCGAGTGACTGATAGCTGACCTTAACCAGGCAGGATGTTTTTTTCAGGACTGAGGTAGCTTGTTTGCTTTAGGCACTAAAGTCCGGCCCCACCTACACACATTTGATCAGTTTCCTCGCTTCCTTGGCTCCCGACAGGAAATCACTGCTGGAGCTGGCAAAGCGCCTGTTTAGGTCACTGCAGGGGGCTGAGGTTCGATCCTGGGCACCACATGCCATGCGCCAGCCCTCAGGGCAGGCTGCGCTGACAAAGAATAAAAGAAAAGAAGTCACTACTGGCCCAGGAGCTTGGGCTCTGTTTCCGGGCCAGACCTCAGGCTCTCTGGTCCGATGCGGCTGCAGATCTTCTCCCAGTTGATCGTTATTTGATTGGGTCAACTCAAGTAAGAGAGACGGTCGACTAACTCAGCTCTGTAGTTCCAGTCTAGGCCTGTCGCCTGAATGGTATAGAAATGAAGGACAGAAATGCTTCTGCATCTACAGAGGAGCTCCAGTCTTTACCTTCCACTTGGATGTCATCTCCTGGCTTCCAGCGCGGATCTGCAGCCTTCCACTGTAGACCCATTGCCCTCCTGGACAGGACTTCCACAGGACCCTGCAGTGAGTGCCAGGCCTCGACCCAATCTCTGTCTCCAGTGTGCAGGCAGGCCCTCTGTGCTGTTCCACATCTGATTTTGCAGGTGGCCACTGTGAACGAATCTTGTCAATTCTTATATGTTTGGACATCTCATGTCATATCTGCGTGTGTAACAAACATGGGCTCGGGCAGTGGGGCCGGGGTTTGTATGGAGGAGGTTTCTGTTGCAGGGAGGGGTGGCCATTTACACAGAACTGCCTGTCCCAGAACACAGTGTCCAAGTTGTCCAGGACTCTCCCAATTGGCTGGGTAGTTGGAGAACCTGCTCTGTGGATTCGGAAGTAGCTGTGAGGACATGCCAGGTTTAGGGATCAGTCTCCTGCTGGTCCTGGGGGACATTCTATGGCCAGATGTGTCCAGACTCCCTTGAGAGCTGGGAGGAGAGTGAGGATGCGACTGGGCCTCTTCGCAGTGTGGTTTTCTGCCAGCTTTCCATAGCCTCCTGTGTCCGATTCTGCCGGATATCCCAGGGTGTTCTGGGCCAGGTCCCTGGCTTCTGAGCCCGGCTCATCTTTGGGACAATACCTATCTATCTGGAGTGAGCCAAGATGCCCCAGAGACTCATCTGCAGGCAGATGGGGACCTGGGATCTGTGCTTCTTCAATATGCCCAGGCCTGGTATCCTCAGCGCATGGTGACACAGTGCTCAGTTAGAAGCACTGTGACACCTGTCAGTCCAAGTACAGGTGGGTGAAGCGACACGGGGAGAGGAGCGGCTGTCAGGTCATGAATGAACGCCTATTCCAGGAGGGGTTTCCTGTCTTTCTTATCTTTCTCTGCTTAGGACCGCCTGATACTCTATAAGAAGTTATGGGAGAATCTGTCCATGCCGACAGCTTAAAGTGCTGGAGCTGCACTGGAGGTCAGAGATTACCTTTCCAATGAGTCACATAAGGTGTGTGTCACAAGGGGGTTACCTGGCCTCGGCCAGTGGCTACTGCAGCAGCCTGAAGGCTATACAAACTGGGAACCCAAGCATTAAAGGTATCCTTAGAAATTCTGTAACCAGTCCTGTTTGGAACCCACTGAGATAATCCTCCCCATTTTGCAGATAATAAAACTGAGAAAGCACTTAGCCAACAAGCCAAGATTTTTTATTCAATCCAGCCCTTAGCAGGACTCTTAATACCTGGCAAAACCCAGTCCACATAGAGCAAGGCTGGGTGTGGTCGGCCACTGGCAGCTAGACAAGCATCATTTAAGGAACGGCCTCCTCCATGAGACATCCAATGAGCTGGCTGTGGCACTCTCCCTTCCCTGGTCATCGATGTCTCTCTTCCCTTCTCCTCCTGGCGCTGCCCCTGGCTCATCCTAATGTGATCAGTTACTCACAGGAATAAATTATGCACATAGCCTCCAGTCTATTCCACTGCTTGAAGGAGCCAGCAGAGAAGACAGGCTGTCCAGAGCGGAGGCCAGCAGGCAGAAGCTGCCCCATGGGCACAGAGGGTGACAAGAGCGCTGAGCAGGAAAGTCCCAACTGGCCAGGCTATGCTTGAAAGTCCCCAGGCCTCTAGGGACTGCACTTGCAGGCTAAGCTTGAGAACAGCTTACAGCTTGAGAGACAGATGCCTCAGCCTGAGCTCCCAGAAGACCGTCTCTCTAGCCTCCTCAGCTGCTAGGATGCCACCCCTACAGGCAGCCTGTCCCTGATCAGGCCAGACCTGCAGCCCATCTCTGGGATCTGGCTGCTCGCAGAACACACAGAGACCCTGCTAAAGAAAGGTCTCACTCAGGAGATGTTGGGGGCCAAGGGCCTGCTTTGAGACAAGCTCCCAGGTGATGCCAAGTGCCTGGAGGTCAGTTGGGTAGGGCTGAGTGGTCAGCAGCTTTGCTGGGTCCTGCGTTCTTTCCAGGTGTCACCTGTTTTCCTGGAATCTGGCTGGGACAGGTCTGGTGGCACTTGGCCTCTGGCTTAGGCAATGTCTACTTGTTTATATGGTCTCACACATAGGCCAAAGGAAGACAGAATTTTTACTATACCCTGGTCACACTGCGCTACAATTATGTCTTTCCTCCTCTTGTAATAGTAATGTGTCCATCTGTCCTCCTGTGGCCTGGAGGCTTTACATAAACCACACCAAGTCTTTCATTTCCTCCCAAGCTTGGTGGGGCTGTCCTAGCTACCAGGCGCTTGAGAACGTTGCAGCAATTTCTGAAACAATACGAGGGCTCAAAACATTGCGTTTGGCTCCAAAACACGACGGGAAAAGTTTGCCGTAAAAATTAATAAAGTTTTAATGAAAAACGTCTACAAAACAAAATATTACATCAACCTCATTAATGGTTTCCCTTGGTATTCACAAAAATTTCATTATGTTCGAAAACGACGTGCAGGTTAGGTTTTCTCACTTTGCAAGAATTCCCGAGTCCCTCTGATAATTGCTGAGGAATCAAAGCCAACCATACATCAAATGAATTACTTGTAGCCAAAGAATTTCAAAAGCAAAGTTATAAAAATGATTCCTATAATTTTTCACAGGGAAAAACTATATTTAATGTGTTTGATGTGTGCGAGGTGGAGTCTTCAAGGCAAGTGTCTGAAAACAATCTTGATGTCTGGCCTAGGGGGAGAAAGCATATGCCGGATTCCTCCAGAATGAATGGGCAAAAAAAATGGCAATCTAAAGTGATGCTGAAAAGTGTCAAGGTGGGAGGGAGGGAAGAAAAACAGACAGGAGCAATATATAAAAATGCAAGCCAAAGTTTTAAGGCAACAAAGTAAGTCTTCCAAGTCAAGAAATCCGAGTCCCCATGCCTGACGGAAGCAGGCGATATCTCCCCCTACTGGTTGGAGGAGTCTGGTACAGCTCACGGAATTACAGCTTCATTTATTGCTCTGCCTTTGTAGCTTCTCCGGCACGGAGGACATCAAAGCCCCTTGGAATGGCCTCAGAGAGAGAAATCAGTGGTCCTGCGGATCAAGACCTACCCCTGCTCCAGGCGGGAAGCCAGGAGGGAGTTCATAACTGGCTCAGTGTCAGATAGCCTGCTGTGTACCCCAGCCCATCTTGAACATATTTCTACCTTCCTCCTGAGCCGCATGCTGACTAACAGAGCCCATATGTTTCTTCTCTGAGGGATAAGAGGCTTTACTTGTATTTCAAAGGGCATCTTTGAAAAGTCTGAGGGACGTGGCTTTGTTCTAAGACAAGCAATATTGGAAGCAATCAGAGATAAACAGAAAGATTTATGAATAAGATGTTCACTGCAGTATTATTTATAATAGTGAAGAATTGGAAACAGCCTGCATGCCCAAGAATAAGGGGTTGCTTAAATACAGGATGCTCTGCCTGCACAATAGGAATTGATACGACCATCAGCATCCCTGGTTTTAAAGATTACTTTATAGAAATTGCTGACTTTTTCTGAGCCATTTTTTCAGGCAGGATTATCAGTGCTTTGCAGGTATTAACTCATTTTGTTCCCATTCAAACAACAAAAAAAAATGGCTTGTATTACCCTGATGTTTGTGTTACCCCATTTGATGCACGAGGAAACTGAGGTGCCGAGAAGCCTCCAAGGTCCCAGAGCTGGAGGTGTGTGCCAGGTTTTCTTCCCCCACTGGTGGCTGCTTGTCACTGATAGAGGGGGACACAGCCCAAGCGCAGTCCTAGAGGAGGTCACTTGTGGGAGTGGGAGGCAAAGAGAGCTGGAGAGGCAGGCGGGCTGGCACATCAGAGGGCACCCAAAACCACCCTGAGCCAGCCACAAGAGCCTGCGGCTGAGGACTCGCAGCCGGTGCCCACGCAGAGACAGCAGCAATTATAAAGCTGTGAGTGTCTCGGGACACCAGGCACCGTGCTGAGCACTTTCCTTGGGTGGGTGGCGCAGTAGCAGCTCCCGAAGACCACAGTCTCTCCTCACACCTTCATCATTCCCAGTTCACAGATGAGAAGAGTGAGGCCTGGTCAGAAGAGCATTTGGCCTGATATCCCGACTGGGGAGCAAGTGGCTGATGGTGCCTGGGGTGGGGCAGAGAGGTCAGAGGTCGCGTGATTGGCCATTTTGCCACAGGCCCTCTGTTGGGAGGTGACCGCGGCCTGCAAGATCAGGCACATGCTCGCTCCAGCAAATGCTGCTGTTTTCTGTTTCACCAGCCTCAGCTGGCTGCCTCTGCTGTTTAGGGAAACTGTTCTACATAAAATGTTAGGGCTAGTGAGATAGCTCAGTGAACTAAGCACTTGCTTAGGCAAGTGCAGGGACCGGGGTTCAATTCCCAGCACCGCTGGCTATGTCAGCCCCACTCATGGGCTAGCTGAGCCAGTGACCGAGTCTGGGTGTGGTGGTACACAACTGTGACCCCAGGGCTGAGGAGGCTGAGACGGGAGGATCACTACGAGTCCAAGCACTGTAGTGAGGCTCTATGCCAAATATATACACTGCTTAAAAAAGAAAATGACATGGGCCTCCTGAGTTTGGAGGTAGCCCTAAAAAACCCTGTTCTGACCTCTTAGGAGCTGGAAAAGGGGAGAGGTTCCTCCATGGCCAAGGACAGCAGCCCAATGGCTCTAGCACCCTTCTTCTGAGAGCCTCCTCCAGCATCCTACATACCTTGCTATTCAGAAAACCACCCCTTCCCTGGCCACGGGGCCGGGGCTGCCAATCACCTGGGCTCCCCTGCCAGGTTCCCTTGGGACACTGGAATGGCACTGAGCTGCCAGCCACAGCCACAGAAGGATGCTTTGGGCAGGAGCAGAAGCCGGGCAGCTGTGCGCCAGGTGCACCCGGGGAGCTGGCTGGGAAATGGGGAGAGAAAGGGGAAGAGAAATGGGGAGCGAAGGGAGGCGCCTCCGGTCTCACTCTGCAGTTCCTGGTTCTAGTTCCTCCAAACGGGGTGGCTAAGCTTCCACCCTCCCTCGTGGGGCCCTTCCCACAAGTGGCTGTTTTGCTTGATGACAAAGCTGCTACTTACACCTTGCAGCCTGGTAGATGGTCCACATGGCAGCATCCCGGTCACTGCTGTGTGACAGACTTGGCCCGGGCACGTCTAGGACCCTTCCAACCTGCGCTTCTTGCCCCATTCCTCATCCTTGAGCTCTTTTCTTTTTCTTTTTCTTTTCATTTGAGTTTTATTTCCATTTTTCCTTCTTTTTTCCCTCTCATCTCTTCTCTCCCTGCACCATTATTCCCTTCTTCATTTGACCATTTTCTTCCCTTTGGCTATTGGAAAGAAAATCATCGCCTAGCTCTCCACGGCCCCGGGATGCACGGGAGATAAAGTTCTAGATTCCCCGGCACGGCCTTCAAGGCCTCTGTCTGCTCCTGCAGCCTCTCCACTCCCAGTTCAAAGCCCCCATTCGGACCGACGGAGCCGTCCCTGGTTTCCTCCTCCACGCCTCCACTGGTTCCCGGTGCTCCCATCTAAGCCTGCTAAGCCCCTCTGCTCTTGCAGGGAGCCCCTGAGCACCACTTCCTGGCTCTCCAGAAAGACTCCACACCTCCCAGGCTAAGCAAAATCTCCCGCTCTGAGCGCTGCACCTCCCAGCCTGCTTGGCCCATCAAAACTCAGGACAGAGCCGTGACCTCCTCTTGGTCTCCCCCGTGCCACACTTGGTTCCCGATGGCCTCTGTCTACCCCATCCCCCGCAACTCCATCTCCTGACTGCTCCTCTGACCAAAGACAGGGGATCCAAGGCAAAGCCCAGGTCACCACCCTCTTATTTAGAGATGATGAGGCTGAGCCTATGGTCACCCACCATCACAGCCCATGAAGGGGCGAGACCTGAGCCAGACACCTGGACAGTCCACTTCAAGTCCTGGGCACCCCACTCCGCACCAACCCCAAGATGACTTTATTTATTTATTTATTTATTTATTTATTATTTTTTAAAACTTAAATTTTTTTTTCTTGTTTCAGAACTTTTAAAAAATTTTTATTTATTTATTTTTTTCTTGTTTCAGAACTTTTGTTTATTTATTTTTATAGCTGGCTCAGCCTGCCTTGAGGGCAGGGCTGGCACAGCATGTGGTGCCAGAGATCAAACCCTGCAGCCGCCTGCAGGCGCTTTAAACCACTGAGCCATCCTGCCAGGCCCAAGATGACTTTATTTAAAGCTGTGCATTCCATGGAAGGCTGCCACTGCCCTGAGCCCCACAAGACACCAAGGGCTCCAGACCTAGAACTTGGGCTCCCCCTGTCAACTGATGCCCACGCGTGGGTCAAAGGCTTTGGGCACCTTCCCCACCACCGTCTGATCCTTGCTTCAGCTCTTTCTTCCGGCCTGTGTGTCTCCTTCTATGTGAAGCTCCCCAGAGACCTGGGACTACCCCCACATCACCTCTTGCACTGTGCCCATGAAACTCGTAAGCCTCCCTGTGACACTAAGGACTGCCATGTGGGGCTCTGTCCCTGCCCACTTGTATCTGTCTGTGCCCTGTGAACAGGGACCTCTGTAGCATTCACTCATAGAATAGATGCTGAAAGGAAGCTTTTGAAGAAAAGAGGTTGGAGGGAGGAGAGAAGAGGAGACAAAGGTTGCAAGGCACTTAACAGGAGGATGCCCACGGGCCTCCCTCCTGGAGACAGGAACATAGCCTGCTAGCTTGCTACAAAGATCCAGGGACCTCAGAATCCTGGGGTGCCCTCCCCTCCCCAGCCATCCTCTCTAGGAGCTCCCAGCCTCCCAGATCTTTGTGGCCCCTTGGTTGTGTTCCCTTCTGTCGGATGTTGGCTGGCTGGCATCGCTGGCGTGGCCTCGCCTTTGGCCTCACATCTTCCTTAGGCCTCCTTAGCACTGCCCGGGGTCATCCCAGGCCCAAGGCACCAAGCCAGAGCAGGTCGAGGCCCAGGTGTAGGGAAGGGCCACCCCCAGGGGAGCCTTAGGGGGCCCCTCCCCCAGATTGAGTCTAGTTTTCCTCTGCCGTGAAGCATCGTGAAGCACTGACCACAGCTCTCCTCCTAGAGCATCTCTGCCCTCGAGTCCCCTTGCCCAAGCTTTGAAGTTGAACTGCGATGATTCGCTCCTGCTCCACCCTCCTACACAGCAGCTGAGCCGTCAACTGAGCGGTCAACTATCTCCTCTTAGGAGAGCACAGCTAGGGCCACAGTGGCTGGGGTGGGGGCTGGCAGGGAGCCAGGTAGCTGAGATCCACTCGGAGGTCTCTTTCCTGAGCCCCTGTATTTCCTGGAGCCAATGACCCCCAACTCCCAGGCTCTGCTTGTCCCTCTTGGAGGGTGGGGACAGAGGCCCTAAGCCTCAATTTCCTCTTTTCTCAAAGTCACCACCGTGACCAGAAGCCACAATTCCCAATTAGGGTAACGGGTAGTGCAAGGACAATACAAGTTCCTCTTTTTCTGATGAAGAGGAGGAAGAAGAAGAGGAGGAGGAGGAAGAGGAGGAGGAGGAAGAAGAGGAAGAGGAAGAGGAAGGAGAAGGAGAAGGAGAAGGAGAGGGAGAGGGAGAAGGAGGAGAAGAGAAGGAGAAGGAGAAGGAGAAGGAGAAGGAGAAGGAGAAGGAGAAGGAGAAGGAGAAGGAGAAGGAGAAGAAGAAGAAGAAGAAGAAGAAGAAGAAGAAGAAGAAGAAGAAGAAGAAGAAGAAGAAGAAGAAGAAGAAGAAGAAGAAGAAATAGCTTTTGTCTTCCGTGAGGGTCTTGGCCCTGGGACTGTGCCACCTGGGGTATTTGTCTCTAGGAAATGCCATAGATTCTTTGCAGCAGTGCTGGGAAGTCCATGTTTTTAGGTTTCACTTTTAAAGATGGGAAGTTGAGAGCAGAAAAATTCTGTGCTCTGCCAGATGCCCAGCCAGAGAGGGCCAGGAGCCGGGCCAGGAGCCAGGCTGGGGGAGTGCAAGGGATTCTGAGGGATTCTGAGGGATTCTGACCAGCCCTGTCCTCCTTTCCCCAGAGGTCGCCTGTGAAGTTGGAGCACACAGTTGGACTCCAAGACATTTTCCTCCCAATTTAAAATTAGACCCTTTAGAGATCACCAGCTCCTACTATAATCTAAAATTTTAAATGGAAAAGAAAAACACTAATGCAATTGAAAATATTCTTAAGTGTTTAGAAATTAATAAACATGCTTCTGGATAACCCACTGATCAAAGGAAATATAAAAACTGAAATTAAAAACCATAGAGAAACAGATGAAAAGGGTAACGTTTTATTTCAAAACTATGGGTCCCTGAGAAAAGCTTAACTCGGGGAAAAAATAAGTGGGGCCCAAATGCTTTCATTATTAAAGAAGAAAGACTAAAAATAAAAAGTGCTGAATGCGCGTCATAAGGAAAGAGGGAGGGCTAGCGATACAGCTCAGCAGAGTAAGCACTTGCTTAGGTAAGCGCAGGGACCAGGGTTCGATCCCAGGCACCACACACGGCACTGGCCCCACCCCTGGGTGTGCTGAGCTGGCGATGGAGTCCAGGCGTGGTGGCGCACGCCTGTACTCCCAGCACTAGGGAGGCAGAAATCAGGAGGATCACTACGAGTCCGAGCTGCACACACACACACAAAAGCTGTGAGGCCCTGCACACACACAAAAAAGGAAAGAAGGTAGGAATTCCGGAAAGAAGGGAGGGAAGGACGGAGGGAGGGACGGAGGGAGGGAGGAAATGGGCAAACAAAAAGCACGAAATGGGAATTAATCAATAGCTAAAATTAGTAACAATAAATGAGAGCAAGGAACAATAAATAAATACCCAGCGGGGTCTTTGAAACCAGAGCAGCACAGAGGCCTGACGCTGCCTTGGCCTCACAAGTGCGTTATTTCGCTCCGGCCCGCAGGAATGCTGGGGTCTGGGCCCACCAAACTCCAGAACTCAGGAGTCGCAGTGCAGGGTGTAGTGACCTTGCTGCCGCGGCAAGATTCTTCGGCCTGAAATCTTTAGCATTTCCTCCAGGAAGTAAAGCTCCGCCATCTGGGTTTATGAAAGAGCCCAGCCAGTTTTGTCTTTTTCAGCAATGAAAACTGCTGCGGTTTAGTTTTCTCCTCGTTGCCAGGAGCCAAGAGGAAGTCTGCGGCTAGACATCTCTGGGTGGAGACCGGGCTCTAGCACAGCAGCCCCTGACGCGCGCCTCGGGTTCGCCGCGCGCAGCCCAGCCCAGGGGCCGAAAGACCCTGACCCAGCGGAGAGCACGGAGAGGCCCCTGGGGCCCCCTCCACTGCCTCTGCGCCCAGCCCGCCTCCGCTTCCCAGTCTGGGTTTGCTTCGTCTCCAATACACAGTTTGCTTCCACTCAGACCCGCAGGTCCCACTTCACAGGTCCCTGGGAATTCAGGGCCATCTTGTGTAGAGGCTGGGATGGCGGCCCTGTGGTTGCCACCTACCACCCCCTGCCAGCGCTGCTTGCTTCTTCTCCACTGAAACCCCAGATTTATTCCGGGTCACAGAGCAGGCAGCCGGAAGTGTTCCCTTTCCCAGCCTCCTTGTAGGTGGAGGGGGGCACTTGCTAACCATCCTATAACAGCTCTGGCTGGGTGTCTAAGAAAAGGTTCACACTCCCCACATGAGCACCTGCTCTCCCATCGTCCTTCTTCCCCCTGCTTGGAAACTGAGCGGGAAGCGGCGCCTTGTGTTTATAAGGTAGCACAGGTTAGGAAGGTCGGACAAGGAAGAACAGATGAGAACCTCAGCACTGGCATTAAATCTCTTCCTCCTGCTCCGTGTCATACTCTGGACTTTTTGCCTTGGGGAAAATAAATCTCCGTCTAATCAAATCATTCACGTGAGCTGTTGTGTTACCTGCAGCTGAATGTATTCCTAAATGGAACCAGAGGGGCTGGGGAGCTAATGCAGAGGTCTAAGCACCTGCCTGGCAAGTGCGAGGAGCGGAGCTCAATCCCAGTACCACGCGCTTCGCTGGCCCTGGAAGCCCGGATGTACCACGCTAGTCCTGAAACCGGGTGTGGTGGCAACATGACTGTAATCCCAGCACTGGGGAGGCTGAGACAGGAGGATCACTATGAGGCTGAACTGCATAGTGAGACCCTGTATCCAGTATATATATATATATATATATATATATATATATATATATATATATATTAAATAGTCTAAATGGAACCAGAACCATGGCTTTCATAGATTTACCAACATCTTCACCTCCTTCTTTTATCTCTTTGGGGCCCCACAGAACTACTTCATAGTACATTCATAACTTTCCTCCCATTTTTAAATGGAGAAGCTGAGGTTCTATGGTCAGTTGGACAAAGAGTTCTCCTGGAACCCCAAGACCCTCTGTTACCCAATGCTTCGCTTGTCCCGTGAAAATCCTTCTTGCCCTCAACATGGTCAGAGCTGTCCTTACCACAGGACAGTTCCCATACATCATACCATACCCAGGAAGGGGAAGTCCCTCAGCAGCCTGCCAGCCTGTGCATGGTGACAGTCCCAGCCCTGAGAAGAGCACGGATGCTCTTTGATCTTAAAACATCTTTCAGTCTGAATCAAAAAACCAGAGCTCAGGTTCTTCCTTACGCTCTGTGTGATCTTGGGGGAAATCTCAGAACCCCCCCCATCCACGTGTCTATAAAATGAGAGTAGCCGCTCTTCTCCCTGGAGGCAACAACCGCAAGTCCAAAGAAACAAGATGGTCTGTGATATATTATAATAAGCCTGTGGATAATCGCCCCTGAGTACTCAAGATGTCAGGGACAGCACTTAGCACATGATAAAGCACAGGGTGCCCGATCACCGGGCTGTTGGCACGATGACTTCAGCTGCCTCCAGCCCGCCTCCTCCCCATGCCCAGCCTTCTTGGTGGTTGACGTGTAAATTACTGATGTGCTTCCCCTGCCTTTGTGACCGCTTGTCACCATCTGTCAGCCTCGCAGGAGCCTATGGCAGTGACCTCAGGAGACCGCACCTTTTGGAGATGATCTTTTCCAGGCAGGCTGTTTGATTCCTAAGTTCTTTATTTTCTTAGCAGCAGGAATTTATCTATCCATAAATTTCAAAAAATATATATGTCTTAAGCTAGACGTTGTGTCGGGGATGCTCAGGATGGGAAGGGACTTGCAAAAATATTCCAGTCCATACTGGGCACAGGAGTACACACTTATCATTCTAGCATTTTTGCAAGGCCGAGGCAGGAGGACTGCAAGTTTGAGCCAAGCCTAGGAAATTTAGCAACTTGAAACAAGATTTTAAAAGGACCAAAGATGTAGTTCAGTACAAAGATACTGGGTTCAAACCCCTGACAAAATAATAATAGTGATGACAATAATAATCTGTGCTAGACTGTTCTTCCCAAAGCAGGCCTTCCCATTCAGGGATGGCATTCCCTCTTCCTGCTCCTGCCTCCAACACCTATGGCCGTGGGGATTTGCCCTGCCCACCTTAGGGCCAGCCTTCCTGCCTCCCAGGCCTCCCCTGTGCTTCTGAGTGCTCTCCAGGGTGTCCTCCTCGGCAGACACCAGGTTG
Source organism: Myocastor coypus (assembly GCA_004027025.1). Taxonomy (NCBI): domain Eukaryota; kingdom Metazoa; phylum Chordata; class Mammalia; order Rodentia; family Myocastoridae; genus Myocastor; species Myocastor coypus. The sequence continues at coordinate 14,086 of PVJA010017134.1, read as the reverse complement.
TGTTCTTGGTAAGTTCTGTGCTGTGCACCACGGACTGTGGGGTGGAGACTGGTGGGGGGGGGATGAGGGGCCCTGAGAGGTGTGACCAGGAGGAAGTGCCCTTGGAGCTGCACAGGGACCATGAGGACAGCGTCAGTCAGCTGCCCCCGTGGCTCCCCAGAGCTTTGTCCTGCAGGCCAGGAAGGAACTCAGGGCGGCTGCCCCTCAGCAAATGTTGGCACAGTGGACGTGGCCAGGCCAGGCTGCAGCAGCAGCACTGAGACGGAGCAACAGAAGAAGGAAAGCTGAAGTCTTGTTTCTCCTGGGTGTGAGGACAGGCGGGTGGCCTGCATGTCAGAGGGAGCCCAGACCTCTGTTGTGTGCCTGTGTCCTTTGGTGTTGGTCAGAATGCACCACGTGGTCTCAAGGGGGCCGCAAAGGAGGCTGGGAAGTGCCAGGAAGCACTTGGACTGAGTAGAAGGTGCTGCCTTTGATGGCCCAATATCTCTCAGAAGAAGCTATAATGGAGACAGGGGTCAACTCTGGGCAGAGGAGCCCACCAAAGTCATGCAAGTGCAGGGTGATAGGACCAGCTTCCCAGCTACTCAGGAAGCCGAGGCAGGAGGATTTCCAGCTCGAGGATGGCCGGAGCAACTTCGACTCTGTCTCAAAATAAAAAGTAGTAATTTCATTTTTAAATAAAGCTAATGGGACCTGATGAGTGAGGAAGGAGCTCTGCCTGCTGCTGTTTGCTACACGTAACTGTCACATGGCAATGTGCGGCGGGCTTTGCCATGCGCGGGTGCTGTGTGCGCATGCGTGTTGAGGCCAGGCTTGGGCAACAGAGTGTCCCGCATCACCACATTCACCGCCACCCACTGGCAGAAGCTTGGTCCTGTCTCTGCCCCATCTCCTCCAGGCTCTCAGGGAAGAGCTGCATCTCAGCCACCCCAGTTGGCTAGGGCGTAGGGAGTCACGGGCCAGAAGGCGCTGAAGCCAGGAGGGAAGCAGCCCCGTGGCTTGCTCAGCCCGTCCCAGAGCTCTCCACAGCAGGGAGGAGCTGGGATCAGGAGCAGAGCAGACGGAAAACGAAAGAGTGAAGGAGGAGAGACTGATAAGTGAAGCGTAGATGTGAAGCCCTGGGTGGGACGGAGCTGGGGATGGACCCCAGGAAGGCTGTGCCCCTTGCACTGGCCAAGGAGCCGGGAGAGCCGGGGAGCGGAGGGTGCTCTGTAGGGACGGGCCTCAAAGTGAAGGGGCCCTCACCGATTTTCATCTCTGACAGACGTAGAGAGGCCGAAAGCACTCCTTGCGGTCCCCGGAAGGGCTTCATGGAATGGAGCTTTCGAACGTGGAGACCGAGGCCCAGAGACCCTAGAGGCCTCTCACTCAGGTTGCAGTGGTAAAAGTCCTGCAACGAATGTTTGAGGCAACCCTTGAGGCACCCACGTGGCAATCAAAAAGTGACCGCCACTGCTGAGAGGGGACAGGCAAGCCTGGAGTGGGCCACCGGGCAAGCAGGGTGATGCTCGAGGCTGCACCTTCTCACAGGGGCTGTTTCCTAGAGCGTGTCTCCTCCCTGGCTCTGCATATGCCACCTCCCCTCTTGGAAGGGACAGTGACATCCCCTCTTGACTCATCTGAAACTTCCTGTCAACTACAACCCTGACGCCTTTTCACTTGTGCTGTGGGCCCGGCACCCCACATCCTGTCTGCGTCTGGGGTGTTCCGACGCTGAGCAGGAGCAGAGGCCTCTGACACCTGTTTTCTTGTCACACGACCATGTATCCCTGGCCAGGGTGGGTCCCACCTTTCCGCTGCTCTGTGTCCTCTGTCCCTTCCACCCGCCCACACGCCCCTTGGCAGAGGACAGCCAAGCGCCCCTGCAAGCGCTGGCCACATTCCTGCAGCCAGACTCACTGATGGCTGGGCACAGCTCCCTTCGCTGGGCCTTCGTTTCCTCATTGGTAACGGGGTGATAAAACCTTGTAAGCATTCTACAAGCAGAAACAGAAATAATTTATGTAAAACATTGGCAGTTGTTGGCGATGCTTAGGAGAGTTTTAAAATCATTATCCTTTCCCCTCATCTGCAATTCTATTAACAGGAGTCATGGTTTCACTGGGAAAAGTCTGAATAAGATGAGCCCGAGTCTGAGCTCCTCAGAGTCTTCTAGAACCCCGAGGATGATGACAGGGTGAGGTTCACCTGCTCCATCTGGATGTGTGCCCTTGACAGCTCCCAGGAAGCCCACCTCACTCCCCCAGAACCCTGCCCGGTCTTTTGATCTTGGGGCTAGCATGAGAAGCACAGCACCTCTGTCAGGTCCCAGCAGCCCCCAGGATTCCAATCTGCCTGTCTGCTAATGCGAAAGAGCACACAGAAGATGTGGGCGCAGGGATCCGAGGATGGGCAACGCTGGCGGGCAGGAATGGCTGAGAGAATCGGTGCTGGGTCCCAGGGAGAAGTGTGTGTTTCCCAGAATTAAGCCAGGTAGGCAGAAAGGCAGTAGCTCCCGTGTGACCCCGGCAGGACTTGAACTCCTGGCCTGCTGCAGCTAAGCTGTAGAGTGGCAGGTTGTGAAATACACCACAGTGGTTTCCCAGGTGGAAACTTCACGTTCACTGGGTGCCCAGACCCCAGGGTGGTGAGGGGGTGCAGGCAGGGCTCAGAGAGGATAGGAAGCCACAGACAGTACAGTAGCTCCTCTCACAGTGGGGGCAGCTACACAGCAGGACGTGTGTGCACACACGTGTGTGCACACACATGTGCAGGTGCCTGTGACACAAATGCACACAAACATGTGTGGAAATGAGTGTCACTGCTTCACCTTCTGTGCATTTTTTAATCTACTGTCTCTGACACGTGAGTCCCCAAACCTGCGGGTGCAGTGTGCTCAGCACCCAAGTCCCTGGCGAGGTGGAGGCGGCCCATTGGGCTCTCTTGGATAAATGGAGACCAAGTAGCTCTTGCTGGCTTCCCGGTACCCCAAAGAAAACCCCAGCCACTCTCTGGTCCATGAGTTGCTGCTCCTTCTTGGGGTGCATCCTGCCTGTGTCCACCTCACCCCTGACTCCAGATGTGACCTGATCTCTGAAGGGGTGGGGTCCGTGGTCTCCCCATGGCCATCCTGTCACAGCCAGCCACCACTGTGGCTCCTCCTGCCTGGGTCCTGGGCCCCATATCCGGGCTGGCAACGCAGAGAGAAGCACTGGAGCAGGAGTAGCACAGGCCACAGTTCAAGTTCCAGGCCTCTGTCACCAGGCAGGGGCCTCAGGAAGACTCCTGCCTCTCAGCCCTGGGATGGCAGGACCCCCACACTAGTGCTTGGAACAGTCACAGGAGAGGATCTGGCTCCTCTTGCAGCCTCTACTGCTCCCACCCCACCTTTGTCTCTATTCCTGGAAAATATCAGATTCCCTTTCCTGATGGCTTTTGCCCCGAAAGGCTCTGCAAGCAGAAAAATGAAAGCAACTGTCAGAGGGCTGTGCTGTGCTGCGTCTGCCCAATGTGACTTCACAGCGTCCATTAGCCCTGCCTGGGTCTCTCCTCTCCACAGGGAGAAAGTGAAATCAGAGATGCATACCTACCCTGGGTCACTACTTGTAAGGCTCTTCACCTGAGGCCCTAGGCAATAAGAGCGCTGATGTTACCTCCTGTCCTGCAGCTGCCGGTGGATGACGGGAAGGCAGCCTCCCCCTGCTTCCGGTTTCTTGCTACAAAATGGGTTGCCATGAAGATTAAATCCAAAAGCCACACAAGGGGAGTGACAGCTGGCATGTGGGAATCCTAGTGCCCACACAATCTAAGCCCCTGATTTTTCCTCTGAGAGAATCCAAATCTGGGGATGGGAAGTGACTTCCTGATCATCCCCACGGACTTCTTTGTGCTTTTGCAGTGCGGGAGACTGAAGCCAGGGGCCTCACCCAGGCTAGCAAGGGTTCTGCTGTGGAGCTATCCCCCAGCCCTCAAGGCATTAGTTGTTATCACAGAGCCCTCTTGGGGCTCTAATTGCCCATTAAGAGTCCAAGCACCAGACTGGGATGGTGACTCTCCAAGCCCAAGGACCATTTCTGGGAAAACAGCAGGCTTTTCCCAGAGTTGAAGCTGGCCTGAGACCTTGCAGGGAACTTCTGGTCCAAGCCTGCATTTCCACAATGCCCTCTGGACAAAAGCTTCCTATTCTGCAGAAACTCTGGTTTCTGGAAGCCAGCAGGCTCCTGAGAGCCTGACGTAGCCAACCCAGGGATGTACTCTCAGCCATTCCCCCCTAGGCTGAGGACTCTCCAGCAGCCTCTCCCAGCAGTTTCCGTCCCTCAGGCCCACAGCAGAGGACAGGCTCCTTGCAAGGTCAATGGGCTCTTTGCAGCCCATTAGGAAGCCTCTGATTAATAAACCATTAATGCTAAATTATTGAAGGGCTGGAAAGGGCTATGGTGATCGGGGTAGACAGGACTTGGGGGGAGGTCAGACGTAGGGAGAGGAGGACAAAAGGACGTTAATTGAATATCTGTGAGCAAGACGTTTCTTGGGCGTGACAGTATAGTTTTTTGGAGCCATCGCACTAGGACCTGTGTCCCCTCCCCCACTCTGCAGAGGAGAAAACTGAGGCATATAAGTTTATTGAGTGCCCAGGGACAAAGGGCCATTGAGTAGAGCCTGACTAGGCCAGCTGGCCCTTTCCCTGATCCCCTGCTGCCCACAGAGAGGTCAAGATGGCTGGGGTGAGGCTCAGGGAATAAAGAGCACAGGAGGGGGTGGGGGTGGGTCAGGAGCAGGAGTGTCAGGAGGCCCAGGCAGACAGGTATGGGGGCAGGAGGAGCTAGCCGGTTTAGCTCATAGAAACACCCAGTTTCAGGTTGTCGAGATAGCTCAGCAGACAGCGCCTGCTTAAGCAAGCGCAGGGACCAGGGTTCCATCCCCAGCACCTCAAGCTGCACCAGCCCTGCCCCTGGGTGCACTGAGCTGTGACGGAGACCAGCCGGAGGTGGTGGCGCACACCTGTAATCCCAGCGCCGGGAAGGCTGAACACAAGAGGATCCCTATGGGTCAGAGCTGCCTAGTGAGACCCCGTGCCAAACATATATATAAATATAAAAAAAAAAGAAGAAGAAGGAAAGAAACACCCAGTTTCTCCCATAACCTTTAGGTATGGCCCTTTTGAGGAATCTCTGTAAGGTGAAGCCAGTCACTGGGGTCAGGGAAGCTGGTGTCCACAAGGACATCAAGCCTGCTGGTCTGCCTGTATCTGTTTCCACTGCTGCACTCCCCTCTGCCCTTGGATAACAATGGTCTTCCAGTTCCAGGGCATGTTTCATGATATCACTAGGAACAGAGCAGGAGACAAGATATAAGGTGTCCCTGAAGCCTGGCCCACATCAGAATCCATAATTCTGAAGTATCCAGGAAATGTCGGACTTGATATCCTCCAGATCTCACTGTCCGTTGCAGGCCCCGCTGGCAAGTGATGGGAGACCCAGAATTCTCCCCCAGGGCTGCAGCTTCTCTTACCTCCGGACAGCTGCCCCTGCCTCTCCCGACTCCTTCACCCTTTCACACCAAATGTGAAACCCTGACTACTAAAGGCTTCCCTGTACCTGTTCTGTCAAGTAGGGGACAGCTTGAGCTGGCAGTGGTGCTCAGGTCACCCCAGCTATGCCAGAGGCTGAAGCAGGAAGACTGTAGTGCAACCCAGCCTGACCAACGTAGCCAGACTCTGTCTTAAGATAAAATAAAAAAGCTGAGGAGGTGGCTTTGTGCTTTAGTGATCGCCTCAAGACCTTGGCTTCAATCCCCAGTACTTAAACAAGAGGCTAAGGAAGAGTCCTGCCTTGATTGCTAATTGCTGAAAGAGCTGGCCAATGGTTCAATCTCTAAATTTCTCCATCTGGATATTGCGTGATAACAATGACCTGTTTCATGAGATCCCCATCCTCACTATAAAAGATTGAAGCAGGCCAACAAGATAGCTCAGTGGACTAAGTGCATGCTTAGGCAAGCGCAGGGACCAGGGTTTGATCTCTGCGACCATATGCTGAGCTGGCCCCACCCCCCGGCATGCTGAGCCAGCTACCAAGTCTGGGCATGGTGACATGTGCCTATCATCCCAGCACTTGGGAGGCTGAAAATAGGAGGATCTCTATGAGTCTCAGCTGTGTAGTGAGACCTTGTACAGAAAGAGAGAGAGAGAGAGAGAGAGAGAGAGAGAGAGAGAGAGAAGGAAGGAAGGAAGGAAGGAAGGAAGGAAGGAAGGAAAGAAAGGGGCGATAGTTCTATGGCACAAGTGCTTGCCTGGCAAATGCAAGGTCGTGAGTTTGAACCCCCGTCCTGCAAAACAGAAAGAAAGAAAGAAAGAAAGAAAGAAAGAAAGAAAGAAAGAAAGAAAGAAAGAAAGAAAGAAAGAAAGAAAGAGAGAGAGACTGAAGCATGAGGGCCCTGGCTCTTCTCCCGTCTCCACCTGTCCAGGGCCTTAGCCTGTGACCTTGTAATTCCTCTCAGCATGGGGGGCTGCTCCTCTGAGGTGGTCTAGCTATTTGCTTCCCTTCACAATACACATGTTCCATTCATAACCGTGAGTATAATGATGCTCCCAGTGCTTCGGGAGGCCCTCAGCCAGCGGGGTTCAGTCCCCATGAGTAGGATTACTGCCCTGATAAAAGAGGTCCCATGAGCTTCCCTGTCCCCCGCCACACACAAAAACACACAGGGGAAGAGCACATGAGAAGAGAGGGAGGTCCATGAACCAGAGGTGCTCCTCCCACCATACCCCATCTGCCTGCGCCTGGGTCTTCTCTCTCAGACTTGAGAACTATAGGAAATCAATGTGTGCTGCCTGTAGGCCACTGGGTTTAGGGCATGTTGCAGTGACAGCCTGCGCGGACTGAGATACCGGCTCTTTGCTTCGGAGGGCAGCTGTGCCGTTCGCTTTGGCTAACGGGACATTAGCAAATTGGACGCGCGGGCAGAAGCTGGGGGCCGGGCCTGCGTGTGTCGATTTGCTTGCCTGTGCTTGGCCAGGCTGCAGAGGATGAGGAACAAATAGAGCGGATCATGTGGACCCTCGTGTCCCAGCCGAGCTCAGCCAACCATGCCCACACAGGCCAGGAGTCAGGCCAGGCCCCAAAGACTTTGCCTCTAAGCCATTTAGTCAAGGCTCTTTTTTTTTTTTTTGGTATTTTGGGGAAGGGTCCATAGGGTGCTCAGGGTCTCACTACTAGATCAGATGTAGTGATCTGCCTGTTTACAGCTTCCCCAGAGCTGGGACTAGGCACACTAACACGTCCAGTCTCCGTTGCTGTCTCAGTGCATCACAGGGCGGGGGGACCTGCACAGCAGGTGCGGGGATCAAACCCCCAGCCCCTGCACCTGCTTGAAGGCACTTTAATCCTCCGAGCCATTTGCCTGGCCCTTCTTTTGGCCGTTGAGGACTAACCAAAATAGCCCACAGTAGGTGCTCCAGGAGCAGGACCCCCCCATCCCCTTACCCCCCCCCCATCCCCACAGACGCTAACTGCAGACAAAAACCGGGGATGAAACCTTCAGCTCTGGTCCACTCTGATCCTCATCTCCCCGTCCTCCATTTCACACTGATTACAAACGCTGACTGCTCAATTTTGATTAAATACTAAGTCATAAGCTGCTTACAGAATGCATGCAAAAAGCTGACATTTATGAAGTCCAATAAACTACTTGTAAGAACAGGGGTGCTAGATTGGGAGAAAAAAAATAAAATCTTCATCCAAACAAACATCGGTTGACAGCACACAGATGGTCAGAACCCCTTACTTGTAAACTAGAAAAATTAAGATTTGGCAAGGGTTGTCTGCAAATAACTAGCAAACATCAAAGTTTCCCCTTTCTGTGCTGCTGTGTTTTCTGGGCCCGACTTCAATATTTTCACAGGCTACTGCACGGAAAAGGTGTTGCAGGCCTCCGCGTTGCTGGCAAGGAAAGACTCCGAAATACCAGCAGCGATTTATAGGAAGCGGGGTTGCCAACATCCCCGGCGAGCGAGCGAGGAGCGCTTAGGAGCCAGCACTGCACGTTCCCATAAATCCCATAACTCTGCCGCAGACCTTCCCCTTCATCTGCCGAGAGGTGCGAGGGAGGGCAAGGCAGGATTTTCTAACTCGGATTTTCCACTGAGAGCTTTCAGAGGGTGACTGTGAGTTAATCTTTGGGGGCCTGCATTGGCCTTAATAGAAATGAAATCCAGCCTTAAAACCGCGGGGCTGGGCTCTCCTCACCTTCGTTAAATCAGGGAGGGAGGTGTTAAGAGGGGCTTTGGCTCCTGCTCAAAGGAGCACAGAGCGCCGCAGCAGATGTGGGGGGCACAGAGGCTCTGGCTGCGTTCCTGTTTCTTCCTGACCTCTCTGTGACCTCGAGGTGACTGCTGCAGGGGCGGACTCCATGCTGGCTTGGCTGTGCGTGCAGCATGCCAAGGACTGGCAAATGGTCATCACCCCCAGGACTGCCCTCCTGCCCCCACCTGCACCCCGCTGGCACTGCACCTGCTGCTTCAGTTGCTGCTATGGTTAGAGTGCGGGCCACGTCCCCTCCAAAGTCCCGGTCCAAAGGAGGCGCTATTGAGCGACAGTGGGAACATTTTGGGAGGTCCTTAGGTTAATTAAAGCATGCCCTATGGCTTCTTGCTGTTTGTTCTTAATCTCTCTCTCTCTGTGTCCCTGTCTCTGTGTCTCTCTCTGTCTCTGTGTCTCTCTCTGTCTCTCTCTCCCTCCACCTTGATGTGCCATCACCAACTGCCCTCACTAGACACCAAAACAGAGCTTCTCCTCCAAACTGCAGTCAGGGGGAAAAAAAGAGGGTGTGTGGCTCACCCTAGCCTTTAGGGAGAGGCTTCCTGCAGATCTGTACAGATGCCCCAGGCAGCGGCCAGGTCCCAAGTCAACAATCACCAAGTATCAGAGGCATAGCTGGCTCCCTCCTACAAGGGTTCTGTAAGCCACTGTCACTGTTACTTCTCCTTCTCCACAATGGAGGAGATAACACGGTGTGATATCAAGGTAACCGTCTTACATGCTTTATAAAGTTAATAGTTCACATTATAAAGACTTATAAGGGAATGTGTCTCGTGCTGAAAAAAGGGGGGCTGACAAGGAAAGGAAGACAAGAATAATGACATCTGTCCCCCCAATTCTTCATGATGAATATAATCACCATATACTACAAACATGTCCCAAGACAAATTTAAAAAAAAACCAAGACTAGTGTTCACCTTGGCCACACCTGCCTCAAAAAATATATTTGTATGCATGTGTACACTTATCAGAATATTCAATAACTACCAGTTGCCTTTAATTTCTTACTAGGTTCCTATCTACCAAAAGATTGGGGGTGGTCAGGGAAGAAATCAATAAACTCTTTTCAATCTTTATGCCTAAAAGATTAGTGCCTATTTGAGAAAATATTGGGTTTTGGTGTGTTTTTTTCCTCCATGCATGTAACTTGCTTTGACCATCTCTGTTCCCCCACTGATGGGGACCTTTAAATAAAACAAACACCGTTGTCCCTGATAAAGCCAGCTCTGGACAGTGGAAATGGTAGCATCTCACTAAGCAGAGTGACATTTTGGTCAATGACAGATGGCACACGCAGTGATGGTCCCACTGGGTTATATGACCTAGTGATAGCCATAGCTGTGCTAGACTGGGTGAGTACACTTCGATATTCACAGTGACAAAGTAGCCTAATGATGAATTTCTCATTAGGTGACACTTGACTGTATTAAAGTCCTATGACAAATAGATGAGCTAGTACAAAAGCCAGCAGAGCAGTGCCTGGTTTGGAGCGCTCTATACCTCTGTCCTCTGTACAGCATTGTTAAGGTTGTCATTTGCATGATGTCAGATACTTGATAAATATGTGGAGAAAAGGAGAAGCATGTGACAGGTCAAAGGGAACCCTAAGGTTGGCCTACTTACCACACATAGAAAAATCACACCATGAAATATCAGGCTTAGTGGCAGTCTGTGCCTGAGTTCCAACTGCCTGGCTGTGGGAGGTGACTGCCTCTTCTTCACCTCCACTGAGACCTGTGTGGTGCAAGGATGCCGGGGAGCTTTCACTGGAGTCTCTGTCCCAGCAATGACAACGAGACAATGGGTGGATGTGGCCATAATCATCCTGGTTCTTGCATGCTGCAAGCCACCTTCTGAATCCCTCAGTCACATTTCCTAATTAATCACCTTGTATACTGCATTCTAAATTAATTGAATTAAAAGTAATTAAATCCAGGAAATTGAAATTAGTCTAATGAGATTAGAGGCACATCCAGAGACTGTAGTGAGGGGTGCCACGTCAGCTGGCCAATTTCAGGGTGGAAGAGATAAACGTAGATTATAGACAGGGCTGTTGAGACAGAAAAGGAAGCCATACAAAGGATAAGTTAAGGTGCTCAGCAAGGTCCCTGGGGAAAACGTGACAAAGACAAGAGCTTGCCTGTGCCATACCTGATTTAGTCCCCACTAAAGCCCTCTGCAGGAAGTGCCACTGCTACTTCTGAATGGCAGATGGGAAGTCAGGGCCACATTGTATGGAGGGCTATGGTAGACATCCATGTGGGGGGGCCTCAGAGGTCTCTCTAGCCCTCTTCCAGATCTTTCCATGGGGTTGGCTCTGATGGCGCTGTGTGGTGGACCCCACACTCACCAGCCAGTTGAGTCAGGCACCATCATCTCAGCCTCTCATTTTCACTTTCCCATCATGTAGATGGTGGGTAGGGTGCACATGCAGGCTCTGGTTCTAGGCCAGGCCAGGAACGGTGAGGCAGCTGAGATTTTTACACCATGGAAAGCTAACAAACGAGCTTGCCAAAGTTTCAGGGAAGCTACAGAGCAGACAGGTGCCCCGTGGAGTTGATTACTCACAGAAATGGCAGACCGGAGCACAGTAGTTGCATTTTCTTGTGTTGGTTCCCCAAGCCCTAAATCCCATGAGGTGACACAAACAGGACTGGACCACACCAGCACACAGAGCGGTAAGTATTCTTAAGGGAATAGTAGGCTTGCCTGCCCTTGACCTTGATGGGAGATACCTTCTCCTAAGGCCACTGGCGATAGGACATCCTTTAAAAGATCATTTGGAAGAAAGATTGTCACTGCCCTGCTCATCAGAGACCCAAAAGACCCAGGGAACCAATCAAAAAACAGGCACCTGAGATGAATACACACTTTTCAGATGAAGAAACACAAATGGCTAGTGAACGTACGAAAAAAATGTTGGACATCACTGGTCACATGAGAAATACAAATTAAAACAACACTGAGATACCATCTCACCTAGGAAGAAGGGCTAATACCAACAAATCAGCCAATAACAAATGCTGGAGAGGCTGTGGGGGAAAAGGGACCCTACTCCGCTGCTGGTGGGAGCACAGACTGGTGCAACCACTATGGAAATCAGTGTGGAGCATCTTTGAAAAACTAGAATTAGAGGTCCCATCTGACCCAACTAGTCCCCTGCTGGGTATTTTTCCAGAAGAACTGATAGAATCATACCACAGTGATATATGTGCACCCATGTTTGCAGCAGTGCAATTTGTCATAGCTAAATCTTGGAAACAATCCAAATGGCCATCAACTGAGGAGAGGATAAAAAAGATGTGGTATTTTTATGCAATGGAGTATTGCCCAGCTGTGAAGCAAGATAAGCTCTGGGCTTTCATAGGTAAATGGATACAACTGGAGCCCATCCTCCTAAGAGAAATAAATCAGACCCACATGTGTTAATGTCATATTGTCTCCCTAGTGCAAAAAACTGAGAAAGTAAATAAAATGTGAAAGGTACAATAGATACTGTGAAAGGAAAGGAAGCTGTTCAGGGAGAAATAACAGCTACAGTGAACAGAGAAAAGAAACAAGGAAAGGAAAAATATACAAATATGTATACACAAGGTAGCTTGAATTACTGTGCTGCTGATTTCTGCCGACCTATTGAAAGTACAAGTTCATTCTTATTTTTTTATTTTTGACCAATTTTGTATGCTTATATCTGGTAATCTTCTTTTGTGTGTGTATGTGTGTGTGTGTGCATGTGTGTGTGTGTGTGTGTGTAACCGGGGATTGAACTCAGGCCCTCATGCTTGCCAGGCAAGTGCTTATTCTACTAAGCTATCTCCCAAGTCCTCTATCTGGTAATCTAAACAACTAATTTAAAGACAACAATATGCAATCTAACAATCATTTGAATTTCTATCATTTTATTCAGTGAAGTGGTGTATCATTTCTAATGTTTTGTGTCTTACTATTTTTTTATTCTCTTTAAAAACAAAATTTTTAAGACTCAGGGAGAATCATTTCCCAAAGATGTGCACCCTGTATTGCACAGCCTTAGCTGCTAGCAAATTTTCCTTTGAGTTTTCCTCTTGATCAGTTGCTCCACTTGGGCCAGCTGAGGGTAGAACCAAATCTGCTATCACTCTCGTATAGCACTTAATTAAGACCCCTGCCAACAGGACCCCAAGCAGCTAGGTGAGGCGGAAGCCATGCTCTGCCAGAATCTTGGACCAAGCACATGAACACATGCCGTAAACAACCAAGGCTCCCCATAGGGAAACCAGGCAGAGGCCACCTCAGTGGCCATGTGACAAGCCGTAAGGCTTTTACTTGAAATTACTGAGTCTCGTGGAGTCCTTGTTCCTGGAAAGGCCATCTATGAATAGGTCACCCAGCTACATCTGTCGTCTGCAGCCCTCATCGGGTGACACTGGCCCACCCCAAGGAATACAGGGCAAAGACTGTGCCGATAGGGGTAGGGGAAGTGTGGGAGCTGGGGCCAAGGGGCAAGAGGCCCGGATCCTGACCAGAGCAGTCAGGAAGGGATCGGCAGACTTAGCAGTTCTGATGAGCTCCTGCCCATACTCGGACCTTTCAATAGCAAGTGGGGAGGCAAGACTGCCACGACCGTTTTCATCAGACATGCAGACACCATGCACTCCCTGTTTGGCACATATAGGCCACTGGAGAGAGAGGACCTGAGTGCTCTGTGCCTGCAAGCAAGTGGTCACTGTGCTAAGGACCTACGATCCCACTGGTCCCACCAAGAACGCCACATTAAGTGGACTCCCTAGGCCTCCATTTGCCAAGTCTGGGGTCACTCTGAGGGAACAGGAAGACACTTCAAGCCTAGGAATGGGCAGGACAGAATCCTGCATTTCCAAAGTCAGTCTGAGCATAGAGTGAAACATGGTCAAAAATCATGAGGAAAGGAAAAAGTGGGAACAGAAAGGGGAGACCCAGGGCCGCGACAGCCACGGGCAGCAAGTTAACCTGCCGTCTCCCGTCCCAAACATCAGCCTGTGGATTGCTTCCCTGTTTTTTTTGGAAAACATCAGGACCCAAGTCCTTCTGTGGATCCCAGGGTCACTCCCACAGCATGGGGACAAATCTGCCTAAAGACCACAATCTGCACCTTTCTCAAGAATGGAGCCACTGGAGTCCCTCAAGGGGCACTTTCCCTATCTTCCATCCTTTGTGTGACCAAACACCTCCTGAGCTCTCTTGCACAGCTGGCATCTTGTCACCTTGCTGCTCATTCAAAACAGCCCTATGAGGGACCCCATGGCACAGGTCCGCTTCCTATATTGCTGGGGACGCAAGACAGGTAGGAAGCTTTCTAGAGATGTGGGCGCTGTGTATCCTCCCAGAAAGCTTCTGTGACAGTAACTGAGTTGAAGACAGAAAGGAAGCAGGAGAGGTACGTGAGCCCATGCTCCCTGGAAGGCAGTGCCACAGGAATCAGAAAACGTGCTCTGAGCTGTTCCAGAAGTTCTGCTGGGGCACGGGGATGATGGCACCTTCTGGGTTTTGTGTGCCCTCACCTCCTGCCAGCAGGAGCCTTGCATAGTGCAGGAAGGCTGGTGGAAAGGGTGGTGGCACTCAGCTGTCACAGAACCCGCCTTGGTGGCTATCTTTGAAGATGCCTGGAGGCACCGCTGGGGGCGGGGCAAGACGGAGCATGCAGGAGCAGCCCCACCCCCAAGGCCGGCCTCCCCATCACTATTAGCTGCTAAGCAACAATTAGCATTACCTTTTCCTGAGAAATTACACCCACTGCAACTTCCACACAGCTCTGCCTAATTTGCCACACC
>PVJA010017133.1:0-42126 GCA_004027025.1 Myocastor coypus | reverse complement strand
TTTTTTTTTTTTTTTTTTTTTTTTTTTTTTGTCTTTTTGAGACAGGGTCTCGCTATGCAGCTCAGGCTGGCCTTGAGCTCACTTTCATAGCCCAGGCTGGTCTCGAACTCGCACCGATCCTCCTGCCTCAGCCTCACAAGTGCTGGGATTACAGGCATGTGCCACCACACCCGGCTCCTAGTTGTTTTTAAGAGATCCTTTCTTATATTTTCACTAGCTGTTTCAGTGTCTTCAAGATCTGAAACACTATCATCCCTTTCATTCAGATGGCTTTGCCAGCTTATCTTTAAGGTTTTAAGTTCCTGTGTATCTCTTTGAGTCTGCCTCATGCGATCTATTTCTTTCCTATATTACTCACTGAAGAAGTCTTTCATTTTTTCTTATCTCTTTTAATTTTTTTATCAGTGTCTTCTTCAGATGCAGTTATTAATTCTTTCATTATGGTTGTCCTTTCTTTTTTTGGTTCAAAAATTATTTCTGATATGATTTCCTTTCTACCCCTTTGCAGTTGTCTCTTTACTTCAGACACTATTAATTCAGTGATTTCTTTTTTTGCTTCATAGATTATTTCTTATCTGATTTCCTCTATACCATTCTGTAGTTGTTTCCTTATTTCAGATGCTATTAATTCAGAGATTTTAGTTGTGTGATTCCCATTTTGTTCTACGTTAGTGTCTCCTGTATTTGTTCTGGGTGGGCTTGGGGCCTGAGATTGAATTTTGCTCTTTCTCTTTTTCATTGTTTATAGCACTGTCCTCTGATCAATGATGTAGAGCTTGGTGCAATTATGCCTTTAGTGTAGTTCTTACCCAAAAGAGATTATATGGTTAAGGCAGTTATAGTTTTGTATTTACAGAACTACTGTTAGGAACACTAATAGTGGGTAATGATATTTCGCAGTTGATAAGCTTTGGTAACTAATGAGTTTGTTTTTTACACAATAAGAGCAATCATTTATGTCTGTGTAGCTAAGCAGATATTGTATTAGGGCTTTGTATTTAATTTAGTTCACTTAAGTTCTTTCTGATTACCTCCCTCTGATGTACCTGGGCCCAATGGAGTCAGAGGATGAGGAAGTCAGTCCAGCGGGCTGTGTGGAGCAAGAAGTCACTTGGCTTGGCATGAAAGTGCCAGGGTGAGTGAGGCAGAAGATGAGGAAGTCAGTCTGTGGGCCACGTGGAGCAGGAAGTCACTCTGGAATGGTGCAGAGGTGCTGGGGTATGTGGGGCGGAGGATGAAGAGATCAATCTGTCTGACCACATGGAGCAGGAAGTGTGGAGGTGCTGGGGTGGGTGGGGTGGAGGATGAGGAGGTCAGTCTCTCTCTCTCTCTCTTTTTTTCCTTTTAGGGAAAGGTCTATAGGGCATTCAGGGTTTCACTATCAGGTAAGACTCCTAGTGACTTGCATATTTACAGCCTCCCAAGAGCTGAGATTACAGGCATGTGTCACCATGCCCAGTCTCAATTGGGTCTCAGCATGCCACAGGGTTGGGGCCAGCATTGCAAGCCTAGGGATGGAACGTTAGACCACTGCTTGCAGGTGCTTTAATCTGCTGAGCTATTTGGCTGGCTCTACCTTTGAATTTTTATTTCTTCCTTCTTTTCAAAAAGCACTTCCCTCAGTTTTGAGGGAAGTGCTTTTTGGTTTCTCTCCAGTGTCTCCAAGTTGTGAGTGTCTGACTGCTGCACTTTGGGGCTCTCAGTGAGCATATTGAGTTTGACCTGATCCCGGTGCTGCAGCACTGCTGCAGTGGTCTGACCTTGAGATGGCTCCTGGGTGTCTTACAGAATGCAGTGTACACAACGTGATGCTCTAAACAGGGCTGGCTCCAACCTTGGGACAGAAGGGCAGGGTGCAGAAGGATGGTGCCAAATTTTGTCATGCTATGCATGACAGTGTGAGATTAAAGGTTATGAGTTGTTTATTTCTGAGATTTTACATTCACTATTTTGGACTGTGGTGGATTTCAGGAGACGGAAACTGTGCAGAAGGAGAGTCTCTGTGGATGCTCTTCATATCTCAGTGTGACAGCACCCATTACACAACGGACATAAATTATAAAACTTTGTAACATGAATGCTAATCTCAACAGCCTTTACCCATCAAGTAAATCCTGATTAAAAGAAAGATGCCAGCGGTGGGTCTGTTTGAAGTTTCTCCTGTTTTTAATTCTTAGGGGAAATGCAGGGCATGAGAACAGAAGACCCTGTGGCCAGTGAGCCTACACAGGGCTGCTGGTGTTTGTGATTCTCCAGATGCCTCTGATCTGATTCTGCTGAGGTCTGTGAAGAGGAAAGGAGAAAAGGTTTCCTCCTCACCGAGCAAGTAGAACACTGACATCCACACATTGAGTTGGTTGAGAAGTTGCTGTTGCAACAACAGCTGCAGCCTTGAGAGAACCCTGAGAGAGCTCAACAGTACCTCTGTCCTACTAAAGGAAGCTCTGGCAGGAGGCCAAGTCACAAGCCAGCCTGTGAGGACTGCCTGGATGAGAAGCTCTTCCAGCACTGTGGCCTTCCTGAGCCACTGCATGGGAATCTTCAGGTTGAACTAACACTAAGATGTTTGGGCTCCACAGAAATGGTGTAGTATGGACCACCCTGGATGTGCATGGCACCAACTAATAGCCTTATCGCTTGGGTGGAATAAACAAGGAAAGAAAGAAGTCTTTGTCATTGCCTTTTGATACTGATTTATAATTCCTTCAGGCTTCTAGCACAGACTCTGCAGCCTTCTAGTTTAGCATGGCTCTCTGAAGCGCCCTCACACCATAAGCTCTGCAGTGAGATCCTGTCCATACCCTTGACTGCTGAAGGATCCCAGTGCTCTCTGGAGTGCATGCAGCAAATTTCGATTCTTCTGTTCTTGAGCTGGCAGGTCACTGGAACTCTTTCTCTTTTGATCCTCTAGCACTAGATCTCGTAAATCCTTTGGTATCAGAAGCAGTACTGAGAAAATAGAATTGTAAGGATGAACTTCTCTAAGGGCTTTAGTGATTCCTAGAGTTGGCTCTCTAATTTGATGAGACTAAAAGTTGTCATCAACTTTCTTTCTGGTAATATAAACAGTGCAACTATTCCATGGTGTCAATTCCTTAAAATAATACATGACAGAGGTCCATTCAATTATCTTAATTGGCCACTTATGAGTTACAAAGAATTTAGTGACTCTACATGTCACTAAATTGAACATTTCAGGGCAATAAAAAATACAGTGCAGCTCTTGCTCTTAGCTGCCACCATGAAAGGTCGTTTTCTGCCATGTACCTCGCTGCCTTGGAGCCAGCTGAATATGGACTGAAATCTCCAGTAACTGAATGTGGCTTCTGAAACACAACATCGACAGTATGTTAAAGTGACTATCAAAGAATGATGGCTCAACATCAAAACTTTTCTACTGTGACTCGTTAGAGCAAGACTATTCCTGGCTGGTCAAAGTCAACATTGCCAGAAGCAGTCATAGAAGATGGACTTTGAACCCCTCTGCATCCCTTAAGAATGTGGGTGGGAGATGGGATAGGACAGAAGAAATGCAGAAAGGAAACAAGGAAATCATAATTATAAATGTGTACTTTGAAGAAGACTGCAACTTTAGGGCACAAAACCCCGCCCTAAACGTATTTATGCTTCTATGCTTGTGTTTCTAGGACCATCAAACTCAGAATCCCTCAAATATGGTGCCCACGAAACAGATTAGTTGAAAAAGTGGAGGGAAGGAACCTGGATTTTGGGTTTCTGACAATGTTTTCTGGCAAAACTTCATAGATCACCCATCTTAAAAAAATTATTATAAACTGGGCTTATGCCTCCCTCTTAGGAAACATGCTATGGGCCATTCTGCCACCTGTAAAATGAGCCATTATCTTTAGATCACCCATCTTAAAAAAATTATTATAAACTGGGCTTATGCCTCCCTCTTAGGAAACATGCTATGGGCCATTCTGCCACCTGTAAAATGAGCCATTATCTTTCTACCTTTGTAAGTGGCCCACTGCTTTTTTTTCTATAACCCAACCCCAACTTGCTGCAGATTCACAATTCCACCGATTTCCAACACCAAAACACATAAATGCTGCCAACTCTGGACGTTCTCATCAGGGTCCACCCTCTATTTCTTTAGGCCTGTTTTCTCTTGAAAGTTTCCCTGAAGCTGGGGAGGTAGCTGAGCCCTTTAAGCACCTGCTTGGCAAGCACAAGGACCCGAATTTGAGGCCAAGTACCAAATCTGGCACTGGCCTCAGAACCCTGGGCTCATGGTACACAAATAAATAGAAGTTAAAAACAAAACAAACAAACAAAAAAACAATGCAACTGGCTTGTTGCTCTTAGCATCATTGGAAAGATACATATACAAACCTACATGCAAACCTAAGACTATTTAATAATCACAAAGATAAACCAATAAAGAAAAATAAGAGGGCCTGGCAGGATGGCTCAGTGGTCTAAAGCGGCTGCTTAGGAAAGCTTGGGCGGCTGCAGGGACCGCGGTTCGATCCCCGGCACCACATGCTGCGCCAGCCCTGCCCTCAGGGCAGGCTGCGCCGGCCATAAAAACAAACAAACAAACAAACAAAAGTTCTGAAACAAGAAAAATAAAATAAAATCCTAAAAAAAAAAAAAAAAAAAAAAAAAAAAAAAAAAAAAAAAAAAAAAAAAAAAAAAAAAAAAAAAAAAAAAAAAAAAAAAAAGAAAGAAAGAAAAAAAGAAAAATAAGAAACTCAAAGTCTCTAATTCTCAGCTGCAGATATACATGAAGAATCTAAAATTTCCTAAGCATGCCCCAAAAGAGAATCTTTTCTCCTTTAGCTGCAGGAAATTGCTGAAACCCAGACACAAGCCCTCATACTTCAACTGGCTGAATTACAGTGCAACTCTAATACACTGCCTTGCAAGGTATCTGAAGTGAATGTGAGGGCTCTGCTAGGAAAGAATGGGATCCTGTCAACCAAGATGCAATATTTAGGAGGTATCTGACAAGGCTGGGGACATTGTACTTCCAAATTCTTACAAGATTATTTGGCCAGAAAAAGAAGTTTCCCCACCACCACTGGCAAAGTCATCCCTATGTCACCCCCCAGGGGTCCCTCCTCCTATACCTAAGAAAACTAATCCTGTGTTGCCCAAGGAAACAGTACTGACTGTCCTCATGCCCCACCCCTCCCTGCCTGCTTTTGTCTCTAAGCCTCTAACCAGGCTCAACTCTCAAAAGACTCCTGGAGGTAAGGTACACAGCATGGTGCAACAGAAGGTCCACTACACTCCCAAAGAGCTATTTCCTAATTCCTATAAGAAGTCTGAGGATTAAGCATGAGAACAGATGTTAAGGATGTGAGATAATGGTGGAAAAAACATAAATACGTGTGAGGCTGAGTTCCTTCAGACAGGCCCATTACATACAGATTCTGAATTTAATGGTGCAGCTCATGAAGGTAAAAAAAACAAAGGTGATATTTGTTTGTTTGTTTGGCTGAAGTATGAATGGAAGGATGGCCCCAGGTGAATGGCCTGGAGATGTCTAACATTCTGGGAAGAGCCATAAAATGCACCTATTACTAATCCTTTGAACAACAGATTTGTGAAAGGGAGGACCAGCTCTCCAGAGAGCTGATGACCAGTCTGGGTTGTTCTGTCTCTAATCTGGCAGGTGGCCACATGCACTCTTGTGAGTGTGATCTGTCAGCCTACTTTATCCCTTGTTTCCCTAGAGAACCCTAATACACGTAGCAGCCTTCACCTTATACTTCCTGTTATCCCATCTTATATACATTATACTTTTCAAGTATTATGTCAACATATATTTAAAACACTCAACTGTACTTAACTTTTCAGTCACAGATATACAAAGTAGATAAAGACAAAGGTGAAACTGTTTAAATCCCACTGCTTTTCGATTGTACTCCAAAGTGTTATACCAATTTGCAAAATATCAAAGCTTTTCTATACTAATTTAATTTAGCACTATGAAACAGGCAATCAACCTTATTAGAAATCATGACAACTTTAGGCAATCTTTTAAAATATCCGCATTATCATATATCATACGGAACATGATTTTTTAACTAAATACAAAAAAAATAGGTTTTCTTTAGAATAAAAACAGCCTCTTCAATTAATCACCTTAAGGGGAAAATATAAAAACTGCTTTGTTGGCATCAATTATAATGGAGAAAGAACCATGCTATTTCAGTTTTTTTTTTTTTTCCTAGTAGCCGAACTCCTGACCTTGAGCTTGCCAGGCAGGTGCTAGCCTCTGCACTGTATCCCCAGCCTTATTTCATACTTTTCTGTGATGTCCTATTTCTGGGAGAATGGCTCTTTGTATCCCTCCAGGTCAATAATCCAGTACTTTTGTTCCAGGAGACCTGTAGCTGTGCTACCTGGAAGCCATCTGCACTTGGATTTAAAAGCGCTTTAATTTTTTAAAATTAATTTTAATGAGAAAGAAATAGCAATGACAGTTTCAAAATAGGAAGTAGGACAGTTATAATAATTAATACATTGCATATTCTTGTCCTCATAGTAGTTATTCAGAGTACAAGATGCCAACATGATATCTTTGTCTAAACACTATTAGTACAAATCTTTCTTCTCATTGAACTAAGAGAAGGTAGTTGTATATCTATCCTATTTGGTGTCTACATATGTCTACATATTTTTCTTCGCAACAAAATTGTCCTTCACTTAGGACAATTTTGTTTTATTTTGTCAGAGATAGTTGTTCCATTGTCATTCAAATATTGTAGATGCATGAATTCAGCAAAATAACTCAATATAGTCCAATAGTCCATAACAGTAGTTAGTGGGTTATCAGCAGAACTGGCAATGTCAGAAGCTGTTGAGCCTCTTACAGCTCAGTATATTAACATGGCTTTGCTTTTTATGCCTCGTGGTATACTTTTTTTTTTCGTGGTATACTTTTCTGCTGAGTGATAAAAACCAATAAAAGTAAGACCTATAGTGCATGGTATTTCTAGTGAGTATAATTTTTTTCTTTTCAATTTTTAATTTCTATTTTAACTCAATATATCCTCTTTTAATTATTCATAGTGTTCAAGTTTTTGTCAAACAAAGAATGAGCAGTTGAGTGATAGGACAGTCTGGAGTGATTCGAGCAGTGATTTGAGTCAATTGAACTATGATCCCGATTTATCCTGTGTAGTCAGCATTGATGACACCTAGCAAACACGGAGCCTGCTTTGTACTGGGGCTCTGTCTCTGCTTGCCAATTTCGTCCTGTTGCCTCGAGCCTGGGAAAGTTGTACCTCTGGGAGTGGGCTCCCTCACTCACATTCCCCCTCCCCAAGCGACACGGGGCCTTTGGCCATACAGCCACTGTGTGCTCCGCTTGGTGCTCTGTCTCTGACTGCCAGATGATTTCTTTGTGCCCAGATTTTAAACATAGATACTATTTTGAAGCAAACAAATTTTACTGGCAGAAACACATATAGAGAATGTTGCTTCATATTCACGACCCTCCCATTCAGTCCCAGGCACACAGGACCATAGCTGGTAATGTGTGCCCACCACCATGGCTGGATCAGGCATGCAGACACACAGGCATCTGGCGATCCCAGATGGGTCTGCCAAGGACCAGGGCACTGGACTCTCGTAAACTAGCCTGTGCTTCTTGCCCCAGTAGTACCACCAGGCTGCTTGGAACTAGCCATGTGCAATTCAAAAGACTTTTTTTTTTCGTTTTCATCTGACTGAGCAAAGTTAGAAGGTTTACATTCTATCCACTGTGCCTTTGATTTACTCTTTTTGTCTCATTCAGGTTTGGGACTTGATTTTAAAGGAGCACTCTGAATCAAATCCTTTGTGGTTATAAATTTTTTTTTCTAATAAGAATCCAGAAAAGAAAAGTTAATACAGGTATCAGGCATCCTAAAGACACTTCTGCATGCATATACCTCTGTACCACAGTGATTCTTTCCTTTTTTCATGGCTAGCTCAGCCTGCCCTGGGGGTGGGGCTGGTGCAATATG
Organism: Myocastor coypus; assembly: GCA_004027025.1. Lineage (NCBI taxonomy): Eukaryota > Metazoa > Chordata > Mammalia > Rodentia > Myocastoridae > Myocastor > Myocastor coypus. The sequence goes on along the minus strand of PVJA010017133.1, from coordinate 34,141 downwards.
TGGTGCTAGGGATCGAACCATAATCCCTACTGTTGCCTAAGCTTGCCTAAGCAGGTGCTTTAGATTGCTGAGCCATCTCACTGGCCCCCTCTGTGATTCTTGATAATGTATTTTCTCTCTCTCTCTCTCTCTCTCTCTCTCTCTCATCTTTTTGAGACAGGCTGTCACTATGCAGTTCAGCCTGGCCTTGAGCTCATTTTTTTTGTAGCCCAGGCTGGTCTCGAACTCACACCAATCTTCCTGCCTCTGCCTCCCAAGTGCTGGGATTATAGGTGTGTACCACCGTGGCCCAGCTTGTCCAAATTTTAACTACCAGTAATTCTAGGTTTCTCATTTGACTTCTCTTCAAGCTCATTTATCTATCTTGTTCTAGTGAAGCCCTCTTTGGCCATAGTGAACCCATTTCTGGTCCTAGTGAGCCTCCATCCCCATGTTTAACACCTGATGTGCCAGCACCAATGCACATCTATGTTGAACATTGGCTCCAACAAATTCACTTCCCTCCCCTTATGCACACATTGGGGAAGTGTTCCTGCCATCCACTTATCTCTTACTAGGTGTCCCTGTTGCAGGTGCCAAATGTCAGTACTTATTTTATGTTTTGGGTACTCTGGGAAGAAATGGTGCATACATGAAGAAAAGATAGTCAAGAAGACAGGAATTGGGTCGGGTGGTGGCCCATGCGTCCTTAGCAAAGGGCTTCAAAACAACAGTAGGGTCATTTATTTATTGTGTTGCAAGGTTAGTTTCAGGAAACAAAAGGTTACCTAATGACTAATAGCTGAAATTGATGAGACTGGAGATTGACTGTTTTAAGCACACTAGCCTTGTTCTGCCCTCCCACATATGATCAACTTCAAGCTTCAGCCACTGAACAGAGGAGCATCTATACATAAATCATAATACTGGTCTGCAAACTTGAGTAGTTAACCCTCCAGAAGAGAAGCTTAGTACCTATGTTACTAAGGTACTTGAGCTTAACATAGGTACTTGAGCTTAACATCACTTTCTTTCTGAGTATCAAATGCCTTAAACTTACTTTGCAACTGGCATTTTCCATCAATCACTGATATTCTAATAAATCCCAATAGAATGTGATTTAAAAACAGTTGCACATTTTTAAACAGAAATTTAGAAATCTAACCATATACAAAATTGTAGCAGGTCAATCCTATGGCATTTTTCCTTGGCTCTTATTCTCTTTTATTACCCATTTTTTGCTTGTTTTTTTTAAAACAAACAATAATGAGAGTATAGCAATAATTGAATTGACATCAGAAGCATCATACATCTAAAAGACCAGAATGACAGGCATTCCAAGCATGGCTTTAGTATTACACATTGCTATCATCAGTGTCAAAAAAAACTGTCGGAGATTCTTAGGACCATTGTTTAATTCTTCCTGCATGGTTTTTCCCCTGTCATGTTTCCTAACTTTTCTGCTTGCTGTCTCTTCATTGTTTATTCCTTAAGTTCTTGAGTTCCATTTAGCTGTGTTATACCTTTCCCAAAAGAAGGACTACATGGATAGCCAATATTTCAGCCCTACCCCTTCAAGGTCAGTGAGGACTCAGGACATAAGACAGCTTATACTGTAACATCCTATAACTCAGTGGTGTCCCAAATTTTTTGTTCAAGGAGATTATGGGACAACAGAGGAAAAGGATTGATGATGTATAGTATGCCTAAGGAGAGTCAGCTAGAGAGAAAACATTCTCTCAGGCTCTCATAGAGAGCAAACTGGTCAAGCAATGGCCATGACTTATCCAGATGGCTGACACTGACAACAGTTCTACAAAGCACTGTACATGGTTTCAAGGTAAATTCTGAGGGGATTTGACTGATCTTGTCAGTTACAAAAGTTACATATTTTTTTTATATAGGTCTTGCTTTAACTTGGCCTTAACCATCCAGCAGAAAAATTTAACTATGAGGCATAAAAAGTAAAGCCAGATAAGTATGCTGAGATGTAAAAGGCTCAAGTCAACAGCTTCCGATAATGCTAGTTGTGCTGATAATCCACTACTATTATGGAATATTGGACTATGCGTACAACTACTTTCTCTTACATAAATGAGAAGAAATATTTGTACCAATAGTGTTTAGAAAAGTTATCATGTTTGCATCTTGTACTCTGAACAACTACTATGAAGACAACAATATGCATTGTATTAATTATTGTAGTTGTCTTATTAACGTGTTTTGAAACTGTCTCATAGTTATTTCTTCTTAAAAGTAATAAAATTATTTAAAAATCATAGAGAAAATAATGGAAAAGATATGAAAAAAAGTCATAATACTCAACAAACTACTACCCAGACAAACTAGAGAAGAAGAGAAATGTAGATTCCAGAGGAAATCTGTAAGCAGAGCCTAGGTAGGAACAAGTAGTGGGGCAGAAGACCTGAAATATACTTGACAAGTTGGTGGAGATCACAGTGAAAAGTCTGACGGTTAACAACTCTAGATTGTCAGTTATAAGGGAACTCCACATTTGTGAGTTTTGTCTCAACATGCTAGATAATTTTCTGATAGTGCACAATGGGAAGAAATCCCTTGGACTTCTGAGAGAGGGAAGAGCAAAGGAACTATTTAAAAGTGTATCTGAGTATTCTGTCCTTTCTGAGAAGTTCTGTTCTCAAGAAAAATAGTTTTGCAGAGCCTAATCCACTGGCGTTTTACCAGAGCCTTGCGAACCTGGAAGAGGGGAAATGTTCAACTCCAGCCCTGGTCTTCCATACTTGGGAGGGATATGTATGACGCAGCTTCCTGTTGACATCCAGGATTGAAAAGAAAATGTTAAGCACAGCTCAAGTCCTCCTGTCCCACAAAATGACTGGCATGGAGTTGAGAAGCACCTATTAAGTTCTTATCTCAGAGGCACAGGCTCACTAAAAAGATAGATGCTCAGGGAATGCTCCCTGTGTGTCCTGATCATGACACTGCTAAGGGCCTGTGTAGCATAATGCTTTTCATGCAGCTTGTCATCTGACTATCAAGAAAAGAATTCCAACTTCAGACGAATTTCACATGCATTCACAAAAAAAAAAAAAAAAAAAAAACTCTGAAGAAAATAGGGTTATCTTAATTTGATAAAAGGCATTTATGACCCATCTACTGCCAACATTATATTAAATGGTGAAAATCAAAGAGGATATCAAAAAATGAGAAGATACACTTTCCTATTGGAAAGGAAGAAGAAACATAGTAAAAGTGATAGTACAATTTCAAGTCAGATATTTCGATGCCTGATTTTATTTTTATCAGAGAAAGTAGATTTCAAAGCCAAGAATTCCACAGAGTTAAAAACATACATTCAATCCTAAGGGGCCAGCTCATCAGGGAACATACCAGGGGCAGGGGTCCAGCTCATGGTGTCACTTACCTAGCACAATCCTGGTCCTGGATTCACTCTCCAGCAGCAACAGAAAACCCTACCACTATCTGTGACATGGCATATAGTCACAGAACTTTGGGACACATACAGCAAAACTGACAGAACCAAATGAAGATTAGGCAAATCCAGTTATTAGTAAGGAGACAGACAACACAGAAATACCTCTTAACCTGTCTAACAGCCATAGACACTACAGCTAATGCGACAGAATATGCATTGATTGAGGGGACCACAGAACACACAGCAGGCAGAACATATGCTCAGCCATAAAACAGTTCTCAGTAAACTTGAAAGCGTTAAAATGGATCAGAATAATTTCTTTGATGACAACTGAGACAAGTGAGAAATCATTATAGAAAGATAACCAGAAATTTTCATATATTTAGAAGTTAAACAGCACACTTATAAACAACTTGTGGACCAATGAGGACGTCACAAGTGGACTTAGATAAACATTTGGGTCCAATGATAATGAAAGCATAACACTAATTTGTAGAATAAATCTAATCTAGTGCTTAGAAAAATGTAGTAGGAAGTGCTTATATTAGAAAAATTTTAAGAAATCTAAAAATCAACCATCTAAGTTTTTACTTAACTAGAAACCTAAGTTAATGCACGGTAAGAAAGTAGTAAGTAAACAAGGAGTTAAACTCAAAGACATAGAAACGGAAAATGATAAAGGAAGCCAACGAAAGTCAATCTTTTCCTTCTGCAAACCTGAACAAAATAAGAACTGATGATCCAGGAAAGAGAAGACACTAAGAGCCCGTACGGGGGCTGGGGAGGCGCAGTGATCACCGCTGTAGATTCTAATGGCTCATGAGGGAATAGTAATGCCGCGCACCAGAATTTAAGTACATGGACATCTTCCCTAAAATTATAAATAACAAAAATTAATATAAAAGTAAAAAAGGATATCTAAACAGCCCAATATATTTTAAGATAAGTTTAGAATTAAAAGCATTAGGTGGTGAATACACTGGTCAATTTTATTAAATGTAGAATGAAGAAAAAAAAAATACCAATTTTACAAAAGCTCAAAAAACAGGGAGAGAGAATAATTGCAAACTTGAGTTGTTGACATCTAAAGCAATATATACAGGGGGAAGATGCAGTTTCTTTTGCGATGTCAATACTGCATATTGTTGTCTTCAAATTATTTATTCAGAGTTATCCAGACAAAGGAGTACAAAACTTATCAAAAACTTCAAAAGAAAACAACTAAGCATTGACTGTTCCTTTCAATAAACCAATAGAGATCAGTAGTACGGCTATGCCAGCTGTCTTTTGTTTAGACACATGTATCTTCCCTTCCTTCCTTCTTTCTTTCCTCCTTTCCCTTGTCCCTGTAGTTATTTCCCTTTGTGCAGTTTCTTTCCGCCTCACCATATCCGTTGCACCTATCAGACTTTATTTTCTCTTTCAGATTCATACACTAGAGAGGAAATACGATATTTACAAATGTGAGTCTGGCTTATTTCACGTAGGAGTATGACCTCTAGTTGCCTTCATTGATCTATAAAGGATTTGAGTTTATCTTTTTTGTTCATCTTCAATCCTGCCTCTCAATTACTGCTCCCTTCCACTCTTGGTGCCCATGTTATCTGCAAAATCTTTACTTTCATTTTTCCCTTCTAATTTCATTGTTAAAATTGATCCAAACGTGCAAAAATGTTATTTTTTTAAAAAAGTGAAAGAGAAAAAAAAGATGATCAGAGGCCAATATTCCTCATGAAGACAGAGGTAAAGTTTTGATCGAAACACTGATTGCCAAAGAGAATACAGAAACACATTGGAAGGACCATCTGCTACTACTGGGCCAGGTTTATTCCCCCAATGCAAGGTGGGTTAGTGCTCTTACACCATCAAGTGATTGTCCATGGTAGCAGGAAAAATGCAGTGTGATCATATCACCATGCAGGCTCAATTACTGATTGAAGAAAAACTCCAAGCAAAGGAGCAAAAGTGGGCTGGTGAGATGGCTCAGCAGTCTAAAGTACCTGTTTAGGCAAGCTTAAGCAACCTTTAGGACAGCGGTTGGATCCCTAGCACCACATGCTGCATCAGCCCCACCCCCAGGGCAGGCTGAGCTGGATATATATATATATATATATATGCAAAAGTGACATCTCCATGATGATCTGGAGCTAACACCTACTTCCTGTCAAAGATGGACAGACTGAGGACCTGGCAGCACTGTGTCTTCTCGCCCTGCCTCCTCAGCATTGTCCTCGAGGCTGCCCACTAGAAGAAAACAAAGAAGAAAAAAGAAAAACGAGCAGAGGATGTGAGAGGAGAGAGAAGGGGAGTGGAGAGAAGAGGAGACAAAGAAAGGAGGAGAAAGAGGAGAGGAGACAGGAGAGAAGAGAAGGATGGAAGAGAGAGAAAGAGGAGGAGAGAGGAGAATGCAGAAGAGAGGAGAGAGAGAGAGAGAGGAGACGGGAGAGAGGTAGAGGAGAGGAGACAGGAGAGAAGAAGAGAAGGATGGAAGAGAGAGAAAGAGGAGGAGAGAGGAGAAAGCAGAAGAGAGGGGAGAGAGAGAGAGGAGACAGGAGAGAGGAAGAGGAGAGGAGACAGGAGAGAAGGGAAGGATGGAAGAGAGAGAAAGAGAAGGAGAGAGGAGAAAGCAGAAGAGGGGAGAGAGAGAGAGAGAGAGAGAGAGAGGAGCCAGGAGAGAGGAAGAGGAGAGGAGAGAGCAGAAGCGAGTAGGAGAGAAGTGAGAGCACAGAGGACCGAGCAGGAGAGAGGAGAGGGAGGGGAGACAGAGGGAGAGAGGGATGACAGAGAGTGGGGCTAGGGGACAACTATTAACAACTGAGAAAAATACAGCATGACAGCTCATCTTATGGTGACTCTGAGTGCCAGGAGCTAGGGACTCTGCCAGGTGAGTGGAACTGGGACAGAAAGGAGGCAACACCAGCTCTGAGCACACTGGAGCTGTCCTTCTGAACCCTCCATGAGCAAAGCTACCTCTGGGCTCTGGTACGCTAAAGGCTGCAGAGGCAAAATGCACCATGGGTCCAGTGGGACTATTGATTCAGGGATCTGCTCCCAGAGCCAGAAAGCACTGTCTGCAAAGCCGGGGAGCACCTTGGGGCTCACACGTAGGCCCTGCTGTGGTCTCGCTGAGTCAGCCCAGAGGACTCAGGTGCGAGCTTGCCCTTGGGAAATTGCCCAAGAATGGCTCTCTCTTTCCCTTTTCTTTTGGTGACCAGGGTCCTAGGGAGAGGTTCTCTGCCTTGCTGTGTGGCCTCTGGCAGCACCTAGCTCTCTAACCTCGTGGTCCCAAGGTGTAAAAGCATCCCAGGCCCACCCACTCCATGTGGCCTGAAGGGACTGACACTTAGGAGGGAGTCAGATGGGACCCTTTGTCTTTCACAGATTCTGAAACTTTATCATTACCCTTTATCAGAAAGGAGGGCCTTACACTCATCAGCTTTATTTAAGGCTAACATCACATTTCTAAGAAACCACATAGTCTCCTGATTCGCCATTAAATAAATGCAAACTTTTCATTTCATTAACAAGCTAAAGCTCAACAGTTTTACTTGCTCCTGTTCCCTCTGAGCTTCTCTGAGAGTCTTCCGCACTCTATTGCTGGATAAATATTTAGAAGACTTTTGAGGGCTGATTTCCATGAGGCCTCATCTCCTCTGCGGCATAGACTGCAAGTCCACCTGCCCTTGGAATTCTCCTCTGTGGAGCCAGCCCCGCTCCAGTGTGGCTGTTATTCGTGGTTTTCGCAATGTGCCACAGTTCTTCATCTAGAATTCTGATCTAGTTAGCTACTTTTAATGACATCTAGAGTTCCCTTATCAGATAACAGTTAAAATGCAGACACTGTAGAGTGCAAGCATGACAAAGCAAAACAGACGTTCGTGAAAACTGCTTTGAGCAGGACTGACTAGGTAAATCCATGCCGTTTGTGCAAGTGATGCATTTGATTCAACTTAGGACGGAGCAAGAGATAAACAAGGTGAGGAAGGCAGAGAATTAGCATGTGTCCAGATGAAAATGCACCTCAGTGACAGAGTATAAGCGATTTTGTGGGTAAATTTTTTTGGGAGGGGGAGGGGAAGTGAAAAATTAAACTGTAGCCAGGTGGGGTGGTACCCACTTGCCACACCAGGAAATACAGGGAGGGCCCTGGGGAGCCTGAGCAGTCTGAGCTCTGACCCGTGCTGGTAGAGGGGTTGACTGAGCCACTGAATGTGCCTGAAGGCAGTAAGTTTTCTGTGAACTGTGAGCCATGATTATAGAGGATTTTTTTGTTCTCTCTCTTTCTTTTTCTTCTTTTTTCTCCCCTTCCTTCCTTCCTTTCTTTCTTCTTTCTTTCTTTCTTTCTTTCTTTCTTTCTTTCTTTCTTTCTTTCTTTCTTTCTTTTTTCATTCTTTCTCTCTCCAGGTCCAGGTAAGATCCCAGTAGATGCCACTGATTTCGGCATCAGACTCAGGGCTGGTCCTGGTGTCCCAGGAGGCTCTGGCAAAAGTCCTGTGAGTGCTCCCCATGTGCACCCTGTCCTCCTGCCAGGCTTCCCCCTACCACGCTCCTTCTGAATCACATCTAAAAAACTCACTGAGAGTTCCTCTAGTCACTTGCCAAGTCTTTCTTTTCCATCCTAGTCACTGTTCTGGGTGGCAGGTGCATGGAAACCTGAGCCTTTCTTTGCACCATGCCTGCCAGGTACGGCACATTGCAGCACCTATCCAGTGCCCTGGATCTTCTGTGCAATATGGAAAAATACTTGGGTTTGGTCCTGTTTGGGATGCTTCTAGGGGGAAGTGACAGTATCCCTAAGCCATGGAGGAAGCAGCTCTGTCCCCCAGGCTATGCCCAGTGTCCCTTCTGAGGAGCATGAGGTAGGTGGCCTTCCTGAGGTGTATTGCTTGTGGATGGGGGTGTTCAAATGTGACATCAGCAGGCACCATGTATAGCAGCATAGAGGCTTGGTCACCTGGCCCAGCGTGGCCCAGCCTTCCTGCCCCGATGGAGCCTCTTTTCAAAGCAAACCAAACCCAGCAAGATGGGCCTTCAGAAGTGAGGGCAGCTGGGCAGCAGGGAAGATCTTGGCCATGTTGCACTCTGATCTCAGCCAGCACAGAGGGCAGATGCTGGTGCTTGGAAAGGAACGCATTCTCCTCCTCACAGAGAATTGTGTTTCCTGCAGAAGGAGGACGGGGAGATTTGTTCACAATTAGGCTGGAAATACAGAAAGGAGGTTGCTTGCTGGCTAGGCTACCAGGGCTGCTCTGGGACCTGCTGTGGGAAGGGCAGTGCCCAAGGCAGCAGGTGTGGGGCCCTAGCATCGCTGCCCTCCTGGCCAGGTCATCATCCAGCCTCAGTGTCCCCTGCCATCTCTGGTGCTCCCCTTCAGCACCACATGAGTCCCTTCCTGAGCAAGTGTTCAATGCCACATCCTCAGAGGAGGAAATCAGTGTCAGGAGCAGAGGTGGGAGTGGCTTTGCTGAGTCTCAGCCTCGTCATCATACTGTGAAGGGACTGACGCTGAGGGCCACAATGCATCCTCTAGGGGACCTGGGTGGCTGTTCGGCTCCAGTATCTGCTCCACCTCCTCGGCTCCTCTGCTGCCCTCTGTCTGGGTTTGTGAGTCCTTGAGTGCCTTCTTGCAGTGACCCTGAGATTGTGTTCGGCTTCAGAGTGACCAGTGGCTTCCTGGCCTGACTCCACAACATGCTTCTATCCCACCCCCTCCACAGTCTGTGACTGGGATGGAGACCACCATTTCTGTCATGGCTGAATGTGGACAGCTGAGGAGGCTGCACTGCACACTTCTATAACCCTTCTCTTTTTTCATGTTTTTTTTTTTTTTCTTCCTTAGAGCAATGGGTGTAGAACCCAGGGCCTTTTTAGAAAAGGTCTCTCTCCCCTGATAAATTGAATGGCTGGGACCCAGACTTTCACTCTTCTTGTCTCAGCCTCCAAAGGTTCTGGGATTACCAGTGCGCATCACTACATTCAGTCTTAAACGTTGAATGGACAAAAGTAAATCTAGACAGATGCGGCGAATGCACTGAGGTTCTTTGGGGTAGATCTGGAGGCAGGTGGGGAAGAGTGTCCATCCACCTTGGCTTTAGGGAAGAGCATCTTTGAGCTGGGACAGGGGACCAGGAAGGTCCTTGGCTGGGTGTGGGACAGGCAGGAGAACCCTTTTCCAGGTGGCCTAGGACACCAGCCAAACAATGAGGACAGTGTGTGCTAGGCAGGTGATGGCCATGCCACGACCCTTGAGTTCCACTTGTGAAGGCTCCGCAAGGGCTGAGCATTGTCCTCAACAAGCCCTCCCTACCCACCTCAGAGTGTCATTGGCCCTACAAGACAAAGGGCCAGCGTATCACGGACTGTGGCAGAACAGCTCGTGTAGTTTGCTTCTGTCTGGAAAATGTTTTGAAGGGGGCACTTTTTTAAAAATATCACTTGATGAGAAAACTATGAGGCATAAATAGCGGGTGGAGGCACACTGAGGGCTGTTTCTCATGAAGAATCCTCTGGCTTGAAACAGGTCTGTGGCTGGTTTCCAGGGAGCAGCGGCAACAACTGTACTAACATATTTAAGGTTTGCAGCAATCCTGGGCTTGGAGCGAGAGGAGCTCTCTACCAGGCAAATACAGGATGTGTTTGTCACGTGACCTTTGTGGGACGACTAGGGCTTCCCCCCACCCTGGGAGAGGCTTTCTCAAGAGCAGCAGCTGCATCCTCAGGGAGTCCTTTCTACTCACTTCTGCAGGTTCTGACAGAAAGGATTCCTTCCCTCCTACGAAAACTGGGTTCATATGATTTCCTTGGGAAATGTGTTGACTTTGTCTCTGTGAGATGACTTTTTTCATTTGGGCATTGACAAAGGTCATCCCTGCTCTCCTGAACTGTGACAATGGCTCTTCACCTGGTGCTGGAGCACCTGTCCTCATGGTGGTATCCAGGCCAGAAAGCCATCCGTGGCACTGGGAGTGGACACAGATCACACAGCCTTCAGACCTGGTCCCAAGGTCACCCTTACCTGGGAGCTTCAGGCTCCTTTCTCACCCAGGGCACCTGCCCAGCCCAGAATTAGCCAAAAATCTCAGATGTGAGGTGACATGTATAACGTTCAGGAAGGAGGAGATGACGTCAGAGCCTGAACATGTCTGCCCTGAGGTATGAAGAGGAGAAGTAGTGACACAGCCCCACCTCTCTGAAGGACAGCAGGTGTCATCCACCAGCCACCCTGGCCTCCTTTTCCTATCTGCCTTGTGGAAAGGACAAAGCAAGAGTGCTGTGAGGGTGGGGAGAGGTGATGGCTGTGGACACGCTACATGCTGCCTCTCCTGGTAGGAATCACGAATGAGTGTTTCCAGCTTGGCCTCGGGGGTCCCTGAAGTTCCGGATGCAGAACTGCTGCGTTCCTTAGGTTTCTAGTCTCCTCAGGTTGACGCGATAGATCAACCATGCAAAAACTCACAGTGCAGGGCCCAGCGGGATGGCTCAGTGGTCTAAAGCCCCTGCTTGGGGAAGCTTGGGCGGCTTCAGGGACCGCGGTTCGATCCCCGGCACCACATGCTGCGCCAGCCTTGACCTTGGGGTGGGCTGAGCCGGCCATAAAAATGAGTGAATAAACGAAGGTTCTGAAACAAGAATGAAAATAATAAAAAAAAAAAAAAAAAAATTAAAAAAAAAATTAAAAAAAAAAAAAAAAACTCACAGTGCAACGGCTCAGTGAACCCTCCCAAGGACCCGGCAGGAGAGCCATAACAGGATCCACGCTGCATCCTGCCACCCAGTCCCCTGCCCTGAGGTTTCAGCTTCCCCAATACCTAAGCAGGGACAGGGCTGCTGGACTTTTGCCACCCTCAGAGTCTGGTGTCCCGCAATGTCAGGCCAGTGACTCAGGAGCCAGTCTACAGAACATGAAGGCACTGCACACTGGGAAAGAAAGGACGGGTGTGGATGACCAGGAGGAGCTGGGGGTGCTGAAGAACAGGTGTGGGGTGTCACAAGCAGCCTCATCTGTTTCTATCAAAAATTGACAAAAATATTCCAGAGAGAGGAAGGTTTCTTTCACTCTTAGGGCTTTGTGGATAGGAAGGAAACTTTTCCTGCTGTGGGTCTGTTAGGAACTGGACTTCTCAGGCTAATTCCTGGAGGGCTTTACTCAAGTCTCCTGCCCTGAGTAATTTTCTGTCCATTTTCTTGGTAGGAACCGCATATGTTCTTTTGCTTTGTTGAGACTGGGTCCTGCTATGCACTTGGGGCTGGTGTTGGGCTCATTGTTATAGCCCAGTCTGGCCTCAGCCTCCAGGGTGCTGAGATTATGACTGAGAGCCAGCACACCCAGTGCTACACTGTGCCCTTCGAAGGGAAGTGATATTTTCGTAGAACAAGAAAGCAAGTGTCCTTTGAGGGGGAAGTATCCTGGAAGTGGCATCTTTGCTGTGAGAGTCTGTCTCCTGGGTCCTGGAGCCCGAGCTGACAGTTACTGGGGCCTTCTTCAGCTGGATCCTGACACTGCTCGGGGTGGGCCTCATCTGACCTTCCTCCACCTTTGGAGAGGTCGAAGCCCTGAGTGCTTGGGATTGACTGGGAAGGACTCGGGCTTGGGCCCTGGAGGAGCAGAGCCCCCTGCTGGCCAGGTCCAGCACTGCCCCAGGTAGACCCTTCTGCATAGCCCTGGCCCTGCACTGGTCTGGCTGCTGCTGTCCCTTTGATGGTCATGCACTGCTGCTCACTAATCCTCCAGGGCCAGGAGCTCAGTGGAAAGAGGCCAGCCAGGCTCCTCAGCTGTGCTCTCTAGGAGAGGACGCCTCCTCCCCATCCAGGTATTTTGTTTTATTCCTTGAAAGATTAAAATGTTTTTAATTTAATAAAATTTTCAAATATTGATCCAAAATATGCAGTCAGAGAACTAAGCAGAACACTCACGAAGGATGAGCTGCGATGGGTGGGCCCCTTGGCCTCTCGCCACTGCAGCATAGGGGCACTGCTCAGGCTGGTTGCTCTGACCTGTTTCAAAAGCAACTGACTTTTGTTCTTGAATCTTTAAACTGACAAGCAAATTAAATCTGAGGGCAGAGAAGAATCTTCACAGGGCTACTGCCTTCCTGTAAAAGAATCCAGACTAGAAGCTCACCTCTACTGACGGTGCCAGGTGAGGGCGCTGCCTGTACTCCTGCTGTAGCTCTCCTGACCACACACGGCTGTGACCTGCACAGCATGGCCTTCTGAGGTCCGCCCTGAAATCATGGACTCAAGGACAAAGACACACTCACTGCTCAGGGTAATTGGGCTGAGTGCTGAGCAGGGAATCCTGCCCCAGGGAGAGGGACAGTGGCAGCCCCCAGTGGATGCTGAGCAGTTTGTCCCTTTGTCCCCACCCACCTGGATCTGTCTTATCTGCCTCTACTGAGAACAAGGCAGAAGAGTTGAGGGGAAGCATAGATATAGATTTGGTAATCAATTTCTCCAAGTCAAATTTGCTAAATATTTGTTTCAATAGCTATTATTTAATCCATGTGCCATAAACGCCACTTATCTCTGAAGCTATCATTTAGGAGGCAAGAGATATGTGTGGAGCTGCAGTGAAATTCCCATTTGAGAAGAGCTCATCAGTGATGCCAGAACTCTTCAAGCTTTCCTTGATAGCAGATGGAGGGCTGTGGCCACGGGCCATGAGCTTGACAACACTGGCCCGGATCAAGACCTTCCTAGATGACCAGAAGTGGAGCTGAGCCTCGTGCTGTAGCTTCTGCTGTTCCATCCCCAAGAGGAAAGGCCTGAGGTAAACTTCAGAAGCCTTATTTATAGCATAGGACCAACAAAAGTTAATTATTTAGCTGACTTTGCTTTTCCAAAACTGTAGAAAGAAAAGTAGCTAAGATAATTGATTATCTGGCTCCCTTTGACTTGACTGTTTAAACAAAGCACTTTAACTGAAGCCTGATTTGCATAGAAAAGTGAAACTGTATAATCTGTTGAGTTTTTCAGAGTAAAGATTGTTCACATCAAGAAAAGCCCTAGGAGTCCCGCAATATCCACTTCCACCACCGCTGTCCCTTCTGCCCCTTGATGTCTACTTCTGTCAGCATTGTCCCTGTCTCCCCAGGTGACTCTGACCCTACCAACTCCCACGTAATTGTAAGCCTTGCTTTTTTTGTGCAATCTGAATAATTTTTGTGTATTTTTGCATAATTTCTTAACAATTCAAACATAGAAAAACTGAAAGAATGGAAGAATGAACACTTACATCTCCCTTACCCAGACATACTAATTTTTAACCCCTTTCCATGTTTGCTGATGCCCTGTAGCACTCTAAAGTTGTAGACACTGATTAAAAACAAGACCAAAAACAAGAATGCCACCTAAAAATAAGACATTCTTCTGTGTAACACCAAATTAAACATGAGCCCCTTCATAACATTAAACAGTGGCAATGTAACCTATTTACAATAATGTTCAAACTTTCCCAGTGGTTCAAAAATTTTATACTTCTCAAAGCCCCTGGTGTGATGCATAGCCATCTACTACATTTTGATTGTTTTACTTCTCCAAGATTCCTTTAATCTGGAATAGCCTTTCTGCTCTTGTGCCACAAAAGATGTTAAAAAAAAAAAAAAAAAAAAAATTGGCCGGTTCTAATGTTCAGGCTGCTTGTGTAAAACATCACTCAACTTGGAGTGTTTGGTCTTTTTCAGAATGATTCAACTCAGATTAAATATTTTTGGCAAAAATACTAGATGATCTGTTAAATTTCTGCGTGAGTCAGGGTATTTTCCGTCCTGTTCTCTCCAAGTGTATACTATTTAATTAAGCTTGAGCTCTTGAAATTTGCTTGTGTTTTGTGAGGATAATTATGAAATAAAAGGCTTTGAATTTTGCCCTCTTTTCTCCTTATGGACCCCTGTACGGTTGGCACACTATCTCTTCATTTCTAGATAGTTCCTTTCTCTGGACAGCAAGGACTGTTACACACACTGGGGTGTTGCTGAGCGTGGCCTGGGATCTGACACTTTCAAATGTAAGCACTTCTTCTGTTTACAGAGTATTTTCATGAAAAGTTGCCTGCTCATTGGAGGTGGTGATTTCTTTTAATTTTGTGTTTCTGTTGTCTTTTCAGTGCCCTGAATGACCAGGTCTTTCTCAGTTTTGTTGTCCACCAAATGTTACAGATCTGCCCTTTCCATGTTAATCTTTTTCTAACAGAACTCATTCATCCACAAAACTTTGTACTTTGCAATTCAAAGCTTCATGACTCACTGTTGTATCCCCAGGCCACAAAGCCCCACTCTCAGAGCTAAAAATCTGAAAATTTTATTTTGGCTCCCAGTTTTACTGGCTTCTGTTCATGATAGGCTTCCTTCACATGATAGGCTTCCTCACAGCTAGGAGGAAGGACACAGAGGACACCTGTCCCCTGCCCACATGTTGGCCAGGTAGAGAGGAGAGAGGCTAGGTACACCGGGTACAATGCCCTTCAAGGTTGCACCCAAGCCACCACTTCCAAGGAGGCCCCGCCTACTAACAGCGCATTCAGCCATGCACTCCTCAGTGTAGCAGGGTAACCACATGACCCAATCACCTTCCAAAAGCCCTGCCTCTTTGAACACAGGAAACTTTGGAGAGACATCTGGTTCTAAACCAGAAGACCAACTTCCTGGACTATTGAGACTTTTCCTCATTTTGATCATTCAGATCTTGTCCAGTATTTTCCCATTAGCAATGGAACATTTTCTTCTAAATTATTTTCTCTGCTTCCCCACATCTAGTCCCCTGCTTTCCTTTATTTGTTGCTAAGATGGTTCTGATTTGGCCTTTTATTGGCCCATTTGGGCAAAACCTGCAGCTTGACCTGTTCCACGTCTCATAATTGTGTTCCAGGCATGGCTTGATTTAGATGGTTTCTCCCTGCTCTTCTTGCTAAGCCAGCACTATGGAACATTTACAAAGAGTTTCAGGATGGAATTGCCTTATTTCCTTCTGAGTTGTATTTCCTGTTCATCTTTTGTTTGGGTATAATTTTTGTATAATTGTCATGATGGTTCTATTCAAGTTTCTTTTATGTTAGCTAAAATTATTTTAATTTTCCCAACTGACTTCAGCAGCCTGTGGATGCTGTCATTGTTTATCAGTGGGCCTACAATCCTTGGCTGAGCAGCAATACCAGGTGGCACTTCACCACTTCTTTGTGGCAGGAGATTCACACTGGACAAGGAAGCTGGCAGGTGTGCTTGGTACCACAGCCTCCACTCTGGTGGCTGAAGGGAGAGCTCTTGACCCAGCATAAGGGTGTCATAAATCCTTGTCAGATTCATGGCCAACGAAAACAAAATTAGATAGAGTTGCCCCAATGTTAAGAAAACTATATATTTTGTAAAGATTGGGATACGTATTTTCATTGAACAGCCCTGCAAAAATTTGAGAATTGTCATGTAAACATCATCAAATCTAGAGCAGTGCGGCATCATTTTCTCTTAAACTTTGGAAGATGTCAGCTTGTGTTAAACATGACAGGACAATAGTTGGTGTGCGGTAGATTTATGAGAGCAACAGTGTGCCTCTAAGTCAGGGATCCACGGGGGCAAAGAACGTTTATGAAGGGCAGAAGCCAAACCTCAAGCAACGTACTCGGCACACTCTCATCTATATGTGTAAGTGCAAACTAAGCATCCATGCATTTATGTGTTTGTACATTACCATAGAACATTAGCTACTAGACTATCTTAGCATTGAAACTTTAATAAGGAGTCAAAAATTAAGAAGACAACAAATACTCAGGAGAGATAGAAGCACAACGGGGTAAAATGATACACAAGTGCCGTGTCTTCCAAGGTGGCCAGTTCAAACCTGTAAACCCCATGCTCTAGTCTAAAGCAATTTCCTGAGCTATTCAGGACCACACTTTGAGCTTACCAGACATAAGCACATGGGAGTTATCAGATTGGAAACCGTGACGATTAAATTAGGTTTCAAGTGAAGCTGAATGTAAGGACTGCGTGGTGGAGGGCGGGAGCTCCTGGAGGTGTCATGAGACTCCTCTTTCATTTTCTCTCTCTCGCACCACCTGGTGGTGGTGACTGAGCCAGGGACATGGATGGAGCTTGCAGACAAGATGTGGCCAGTTTCCACAAGTCATTTCTTCCCTTGTCTAGATGTGCATGGACATCTACAATAGTTTCTTTCCAAAGTATATCAAGAAGGGGCCAGGGCATGATCTTCTAGTCAAGACAGCAGCTATTCCCAGCTATCTATGCATATATTCTGGGTGCCAGGGAAAGGTCACAAGGGTATCACTAAATTGAGTTTTTTGTATTTTATGAAAGGGTCTACAGTATGTTCAGGGTCTCACTACTAGATCAGACTCATAGTGATGCACCTGTGTACGTCCTCCCAAGAGCTGGGATTACAGGTGCACACCACTATGCCCAGTCTCAGCATTCCCTGGAGGCAGGGCTGGCATAGCAGGCCCAGAGATGGAACCTCCAGTCCCTGTGCCTGCCTACAGGTGCTTTAATCCACTGAGCTATTTGGCCAGCCCTAAACTGAGTTTTAAAAGACCTCCTGCTCAGACAAAAATCCCCTAACTTCCCCCCCTCCTACCCAAAGATAAAACAGTATGGTCTTCTATCGAGCAATCTAGCAAAAATCTCATTGTGAATGAACCATTGCTACTGGCTAGAAGAGGATGCTGAATTATTCCAGATGGTTTTCAAAGACTATGGGTGCTTCTTACAAGAAGTCTTTTGTGAATGCTCTCAGGATACAAAGACCAAATAGAGAACAGCGGAAAGAGCAAGCACTCAGGATGGGCCATGGGTTTCTTCCCTTAGTTTTTTTTTTTTTTTTGAGAAGATTCTGTTGCTGCCTGGTTACTGGTTCACCCTTTGAGGGTCCCTGTAAGGATGTGAAACTTGTGATTATATTGAGGAAGCAAATCCTTCTCTCTGGAAAGGATCACAGATGGCCACAAGGGCTTCTACCAGGGAAATCAGTGAAAACCATGAGCCCCAGGGAGTGACGGGTCCTGTACTCACACCAGCTGTTATGAGGGTGCTGGAATTGCTGCCCTAGCTTCCATCACCTTCACTGCTCCCCTTGACCTCATTCCTTACTCTAAGTGTGACCTCAGACAAATCAGCCTTCTTTTCAAACTGCTTCTGTATCCATACAGTGGAAACAGTAAACTCCTGCCTTGGTAGGGTTGCTGTGAGAATCCGATGAATTTATCCCCAGAGGGTGCTTTCAAAGACTTCTGGCCAGTGTCCTTATCATGGACCATTGTCACCCTCACAAGGGACACCCATGAAGCTAAAGTGCAGCTTTTATGTATCCTGTTCCCCTCACTGACACTGCTCATTTGCTGAACTCAGACTGTTTAAATTACTCACCTCAAAGCATTTTCCTTCCCTGTCTCCAAACCCATGGACCCTGTGGAGATATCCAAAATGCCATTTCTCGGTGCACACAGCTCAGGGCATCCTTTCCTAGGCTCCTGGAAATGCACTCTGGAGCCAATCACTATGCATGGATTTTCAAGGTGACTTGGGTCAGCAACCCATTTCCCACAGCACTCACCCATGATGGTTTTGGTGACTGAGGCATAAGCAAAGCACGTTTCTTCAGCATAGGACAAAGCGATATGTGCCTTGCAGAGATCTTTCCATGGAAGATTTAGCGCTCAAATATGGAAAAGGCCCACTCACATCTTACTGCACATATGAAAGTACTTTGAGCGACAGCACCAAGAGTTTATTTAGTTGCTGTATTTTATTGCGGTGTGGTGCCAGGCTGGCTCCACAGAAACCTCACCATGTGGTGCCTCGGCGTCTAAGTCCTAAATTGGGAGGTGACTCTTCACTCTCTCCCTCCCCTTGAAAGGAAGAGGAAAACCTCAGAAGGAGCCTTTTATTTCGCACAAATAAATTCTTAATAGTCAATGTTTATGGTTGTTTTCACATACAATTTTTATGATTGTTCTACATCTGCATGTTTCCTAGGTGATGCCCAAATTCAACGCTAGCCTTGTACTCCCTCAGAGCCAGCTGCTTGGATAGGCTGCGTTTGATGATCTGTCTTTCATTGTGCAGAGTTCTTTGATCTCTATAAAGGAGAGGCGCTATATAAATGCAGAAATTCAGGTCAACTGTCCCAAGGAGTGGCTTTATGGGTGAACCCCAGCTCTGTGACAGCTGGTCTGGTAGAAGAGGGTACAGGCTGTGGAATGTACGTGCCAAGGTGTCTGCTCACACAGGTGGCTGCTCAACGATCTGCACTTCTCAAGGGTATTTTTTGTTGCAGGAAATGCATGTACAAAAAAAGTGCATCAATAAGTGCTCACCTTGGGGCCTCTCAACCCCCTGACACAAGAGCATCTGACAGTGAAGCAGGAACTGGTGCCTCTTCGCATGGCCTACACCCTTTCTTCCCCAACACCCTGAGAGTTCTCCTCTATCCTGATTTCTAGCAACACCGACGACTCACTCTGCATCATCTTGAACTTCACCTGGGTTCCCACACACAACACAGCCTCTTCAGGGCCTGGCCTCTTGTTCTCAACCTGGTCACAGCAGGACTCATCCATGTAGCAATTCTTTAGCTTTGTTGGTTGTATAGGATGTTATTGCACAAAGGAACTGTGATCCCCTATCCCAACACTAGAAGAGACTGGCTCCTCCTCAGGGTGTGGCTCTCATGCTCAGAGCTGGAAGACAGTCCTGGGTGTGTCTTGTGGCAAAACTCCGCACGTGTTGGCATGCACAGGTGTGAAGGCTCTGGGCATGAAGCACAGACTTGCACCCTCGAGGTGGTAAATGGTGCTCAGTTGTTCCAAACTCTACTGCAGCTTTACTGCAATGAGCATTGCATCAATCTCAGGTTGCTATGCTACTGAAGAGCACTAGATTCACCCCTTGAGGCTATGCTATTTGGCATAGGACTGTTACAGAGAATCAGCAGATTCAGGAAGTGATACATTGTGTTATAGTTTGTGTCTGGATGTCACTCCAAAGCTTCATGTAGTCATGGGAGGTGGGCTTTTCAGAGGCAGCTGAATATATAAACTAGAATTTATTTGATTAGGGTATGAGTCCTACACCTGCCCTCGGGTTGGTAGCCTGCATGTAATATAAGGAATAGAAAGAGTCTCTTCTCTTTCTCTTGTCGCTTTTGCTGCCTTCTGCCACTATGAATGGGTGCCCCTCTGCCATGTTCCACCCTGCCTTGGACCAACAGATTGTGGACCAGAGCCTCTACACAAATGAACTAAATAAACCCTGCTTAACACTGGGCATTGGGTGTTTTGTCTCAGCAATGAGAAAAGTAACTAAAACACAGTTACAAAGCAAAGTCACTGTCATGAAAAATTCACTCTCCCCATCAGGAAGAGGAGGACTTTTAAGAACTCTATCAATGACAAGGCACTGTTTGCAATCTACACAGTACATCTGATTAAACCACATTTGTTTACTGTATTTTTCTGAGTCACTGTCTTATAATTTACCTTTCCCATCCAGAGGCCCCAAACTGTGTGTCTACGTGTGTGCGTGTGTGTGTGTGTATATGTGTGTGTGTTGCTGAACTTAAAGCCTTTGCATTGAGCTACATCCCTATCTCTTTTTTTTTTTTTTTTTAATTTTTAGACAAGATCTCACTAAAGCACTAAGTTTCCAAGGCTCATCTCAAACTTGAAAGTCACCTGGCTCATCTTCCCAGAGTTCTGGGATCATAGGCATGTGCCATCAGGCCTGGCCCCCAAACCTCTTTCCTTTGTCTCAGCCTGAGCTGGTAGGTACAGGCCTGAATTCTGCCAACCCTCTGGGTTACCTGTCAGTGGGCAGGCCCATGTGTGAGCTCAGTGGGTTTTCCTTTTGTCAATCTACCCTCAACCATCGTCTTGTCCAGCCCTGGCTGAGAACTGAGTGACATAAGGCAAAGAAACTCCCAACCTGAAAGATACTTGGGAAAAGTTCCTGTTCTCTAAAACTGAAGAATGAGTTTTAGTAACAATGGAGGTTAAGTGTAGAACACATTTACTGGGGAAAAGAAAGCTCCTGTCCAAGAGAGGGACAGAAGGGGACCCAAGTGTGTTACTAAGGAACCTGTCTTTTTAAAAAATTTTTGTAGAACCAAAAAACCCTGAGGTGAGATGGGCCTAAGGAAACATGGGAACTCAGGAAGTGGGCATTAGGTGGAACTAAACTATAGCCAACAATAGGATTGCAAGCATAATTTCTCAGGTAAAATTTATTAAATCAGGATCAAATGGGGAAGTGAGTCACATAGCAAGCAGGTATGAATATAGGACAGGGGCTTTTCCTGTGAGGGGTTGAGTTAGTGACTTCTCCTGACCTTTTCAAGGTGACTGATACCTATTATGAATCCTAATCCTTGATGCCCATCCCTAGGTAGTTACATGGGTACACTTGTTTCATCCTTTGCCTGGTACAAAGCAGAAGTGTCTGTCTCTCCCATAGTTGCAAGATATCTTGTTCCATATCTAATCCTTTGAGGGCCTGTGCCTGTCAGAATGCCTGCAACTTTTCTATCTAACTCAGCTGCCAACGACACTGGCACAGCTGGGGCCTGGAGATAACTCTACACACTCTACACAGGAGCAGTGTGATTTCTCCGCCCAGAAGTCACATAGCAGGGACCCTGTGCCGTCACTTTTTTAACACCGCAACCTTGGCTTATGGGGAAAATCCAGCTTAAATCATTCAAGCTCTGAGGGAGGAGGTCACTTGCCCATGCCCACTGGTCAGGAGGACAGTGTCCTCGTCCTGTCCCAGGACATGTTGATGGCCCAGCAGGCCTGGAAGTGAGCATGCAGGGCCTCCTCAAATCCAGGGCTTAGCATCTGTGGGTTCAGCCAGACACAGATGAAACACCAGGAGAAGAGGCACCTGGGCAGGCAGGACAGGCTTCCCATTACTGCTCCCTGGGTGACTCAGGTAACAGTTGTACATGTGGCACATGTGATCCCTGGATGACTCAGGTGACAGCTCCGCATGTGGCACATGCATGGGATTCAGCATCAGGATGGGTCCAGAGGTGACTCAGGGGAGCAGTGCCTTGTTTTCGAGCAAGCCTTGTGCTGGTGTAGACAAGGTGTTTTCTTGTCCCTACTGTTGGTACATGAGGGCCCCTGGGGAAAGCCCAGGGCCTGCTTCCATGGTCCTTGCCTGACAGATGACACTGCCCCACATGGTGGGGACCACAAGAGGTCAGAGGACAGCACCTTTCCAAGCAGGTCTTGCAGAACTCACAGCTGCATGACAGGGAAAGTGACAGCTGTCTGCACCATAGACAATAATGAGGAGGAAGCCCCACTAATTCAGAGGAAAAAAGTCCAAAGCCATAAATATCCCAAGCTGAGGGCAAAGCCCAGAGAGGCCAGTTTTGATGCTGGAGGCAATTAACTCCTCATGCCGTTTGCTGAAATTCAACCCAGACCTACTTGGTCCTCGTGTTCCTTGCTGTTTGCCGTTGTTCCTTGCTGTTTGCCGTCGGTGGGAAGCAGAGCCAGGTGGGCCTTGGCAGTGTGTTTTCCTGAGCATCTCCTTTATTACATTGCTCACTTGGGTCATTTTTCCACAAACACATCTAGAACGGATCCAGCCTCTCTTGTCTATGCGGGCTCTCTCTCTTGAGGTCCACTTTCCTCATTGGTAGTCACCTTGCTTGTGGTTGTTGCTCAGGGCAGAAAGAACCTCCAGGATGGAGCAGTGGAGGAGAATGCTGACATCAGGTGGAGTTCTGGCTTTTGCATTCAGAAATGAAGCTGCTGTTTAGCTAAACTGGATGAAAGCTTAGCATTAGCAGAATACAGGCTGAAGTTCATGCCGAGGATGACGATCCTTCACAGGGCCCTGAGCCTCATGGATCTCACTCATAGTCTCTCTTCTGCCATCCAAAGGAGGTGGCCCATGCCCACTGCATAGTCTGGAGGCCCAGCCCCCACCTTCTCCTGTTCACTGCTGTCAGCTGTGTCACCAACACAATGCAGGTGCATGGAGAACGTGGCGTGGCTTTCCTACATGCTACCACCTGTGATCTGGGGCAGTCTCACCTTTCTCAGAAGTAGAGAAAAGAAGAAACTAAATGTGTGGCTTCCTCCCACCCAGCCTCAATGCAAAGGTGGCTCTAGACATTCATGTCCTTGGGGAAGGTGGCTCGGCCTCTCCTGTCTACCCTTGCTGTCTGGTCACCAGGGCACAGTGGCTGGGTGTGGGATGCTGGTGGCCTGCATATATAATGAGATGGTGTATGACTCTCTGGAGGTCTGAGTGCTGCCCTGTCCCCAGCTGCCCCAGAACGCTGTCTTCTCACACGGTGAGGAGCCTGTGCGTTTTATTAGTCTCTTTTCCTAGCATCACAGCTGACAAGCATGTTGCCTGGTCATCCTCAGTTGGTAGCCTCTCTGCTGATGTGAACTGGTACCTGAACCCTGACCCACACCGCACTTGGCCCTGGTGGGAGATCAGCTGTACCCTGTGAGTGCCAGGGCAGGGCCCAGACATCACCTGGCACTGAGGAGCCTCTGGATTGGACAGCACCCTGCCTGACTGGCTGTGTGCCTGGCTCACTGTACCATGCCTTGTGCTGAGGTCATCCCTGATTCCACATCCATAGTGGGGCACCTGCCACTGTACTCAGGAGGTGATCCTGAGCAGCAGCATGAACCTGGAGGAGACCGCATCGTGCTGAGTTAGCAGCTGTGTGCCGCAGACCTCTATTTCCAAGTTCATTGTTGGTCACCTATGATAGTTGCATACAGTGTCCACCGAGGTCCATTGCTGTCCAGCCTGTGGGGCATGGGGAAGGTGGTGCAATCTCTGAGAAGTCTGGAGCCTCATGGGTGGCACTTCCCTGCAGGGGATGTTGGGATCCCAGCACCACTTTGCTTCTGGACTGCTATGAGGTGAACTGTTCTCTTCTGGTCTCTATTCCTGCCATGATGTACAGTGCTACCACAGGCTCACAGCAACTATGCCAGCAACTGTGGGCTGAAGCCTCCAAGACCATGCTCCAAACAGACCTCTCCTCCTCATAAAGTGATTTACCTCAGGTAACTTGTCACAGTGATGGAAAGTTGGCTGACACAGACTATATTTTGAACACAGGCCCCTGTCAGCATGCTCTTGTGGTAGGAAGGTGAGCAAAAGATGCAGCTGGTGTTAGCCGGGCACAATCCAAGCTCTGGTTCCAAAGTCCAGGCCCCACGCACAGATCTCTATGTTTACTTTCACAGATATTTTCCTCAGAAGTTTTCTCTCCACTATTGTTTATGAGAAGAAGCATGTTCTTCCTATTCACTGAGTTCTATCTGACTGAAGTTGTAAAGTGATTTCTTTAGCACCTGAAGTTTAGCCACAAGAAGCCCAGGAGACCAGGCAGGCTAACCTTCCTCTGGGGCCCCGAAAGCATGGTGTGCACCTGGGCTTTCAGACTTGAACTTGGGACAGACACCTTTCAACTGCCTCTCTTCTAGCAGATCTTAAAATCTGCTGAAGAATTCAAATATGAATTCAGTTTCATTCCAGACTCTTTTTGGGAGATTTTTCCTATTATTTTAAATTGCAAAGCAATAAACCATCAGCTTGAGATTTTGTTAAAAATGTTTTGGCATCTTGAGTTTGTTTTCGTAATAGAGTTAGGAGGTGCTCTTTGCCAAAACAGACACAGAGGTCTGTTGTGAAAGTCATTAAAGCATAATCCAACCCTAGTGCTATTTTGGGTCTGCTGGGACTTTCCTTTTAATTTGTTTCTCCAGTAATCTGGTTTCAATTTTAATTAACTTAGTAAACTAAGTTGTTCTCACCTTCAGCTCATGAAAAATACACTTGAAAGAAGAAATATCCTTTAAATTTCATACAAATAAGCCTCAAATTAAGATTAATAATTTAATGGTTTAAGATAAAAATCATTATAACTTTAACTGATAATTAATGAATCAGAATAAAGAGTCCAATTGGCTATTGGTAAGTAGCCAGAAGGAATTCATAGGGCTCAGAGCCAAGATGAACTCTGAGCTCCGGCTCTAACCAAAGAAAGAAAGCAAACAACAGATTTTCAATAATCAACTCATCAAGCTTCCTTACAAAGAAGTCTTTGCACTTGGCTTTTCAAAGAGATAGCAGAAGAACATAAGACGAGTATAAAAAAATTAAATAAAAAAATCTATCAAAAGCAAGAGAAATTATAGGGATGTAGAGTATTGATTCACATCTAACAAACAAACAAACAAACAAACAAAAAAACCCAGCCATTGGTGTGGAAAGAATTTTAGCATGGTCTTTAAATTGTTTTTAATGTCTGTTCCTATGAAGTTGGCTGGAGAAAACTTTTCTTGTGGAATATGATGTGAGAAGTGTGTATTTTCAAAAGAGAAGGAAGTGAATGGTTCCATTATGTAATAAAAATCAAAATGCAGGTTGAACTGACTTTTATAAGTTGCACATTTTGGCAAATGCACTTTACTTTTCTGGCTAATCATCCTAACGGATAGGTCAACACATGTGGAAGCTAGAAATATTTACAGTCCCTTGCATCTTCTTAAATCTTTGGATTGCCTGATCTTTGGTATGAGAGATGATTTTGGCTGACCTAGTCTTTAAGATGAACAGAGAGGACTGGGGAGATAGCTCTGTGGCACAAGTGCCTGCCTGGCAAGAGCAACATCATGAGTTTGAACCCTAGTTCCACAAAAAAAAAAAAAAAAAAAAAGACAGAGGCCCCATGAAGATTCTTGGCTTTTGGCTGCTCAGTACTTAGCAGATGCCTCTTGCCCTGCTTGGTGGTGAGGTTCTGTGTCAGCCCCCATTTCCCCTTGTCACCCACCTGGTGCGAATTTTCTCATTTCTAAGTCTTAGGCTTCTGTGCAGTGGATTTTCCTCTTTAATCAGGAGTTATGAACAAGGATAATGAATACTAGTCCTCACTGTTCTCTCCAGGAACAGAGATGAGTGGAATTGCTTTTTTTTTTGGCTTTTTGAGACAGGGTCTCACTGTGCAGTTCAGGCTGGCTTTGAGCTCACTTTTGTGCCCAGGCTGGCCTCGAACTCGCAGCGATCCTCCTGCCTCAGCCTCCCAAGTGCTGGGATTACAGGCGTGAGCCACTACGCCCGGCTGGAATTGCTTTTGAAAGCAATTGAAAATGAAAAGCAATTGAAAGCAATTGAAAGACATTGAAAATGTCTTGGCTATGGTTGAATCTGTTTATCAGAATATTCCATACTGGCTCCATAGCGGAAACAGATAACGCGTCCTTAGGCACATTCCTACTTCACGTACTGCACACTGAGGCTTTTGCCGTGACCAGTGAGGCAGGGGAATGGAGCCCCTTCTCTTACTCTGACTAGAATTTTCTGCAGAGCTGTTATGGGCGCCATGCATTTAAACCTTGCTTCTTTCACTGTCATCCATGTTTTGCAAGCATGGAAAGCCAAGGACTTACTCTTGTCACATATAACCAGCATTTCTGGCTCTGTCTCTTGCTGCGCCCTCCAGGGACAGGTCACATATTTACGGCAGATGTGGGAAGCTTGCTCTGCACTGAGTTGTGAAACTGCCTCCTGCTGGTAATGGGAGAAACCAGAGGCTGGCCTTCAGTTTTCCCCTCCTTCCTTTCGGGTGATATTTTATCACTGTCATAATTTATAAAAGTGCTTTTTCTTGATAGATATGGTCTCAACGTCCCCTAGCATTTGCATTTCTATAAACAATTCTGTAATTAATGTCCTTCTATAGAGAACTTTGGCTGCATTTTGATTACTTCCTTAAAAGCTGGACTCCTGCAATTGGACTAACTGAGCCTAAGTCTATCAGACAGTACTTGATCCAGCTTGCCCAGTTATTATCCAGGCCACAGAGAAATTTAAATTTGGCTCTTGGTGTCATTTGGGTGGTTGAAAGGAAGGTTCTAAACCTTTGACACCCAGCTGTACTGAGAAAATCAGATCCCAACAGAAGCAGTGGTAATGACACATAGTTGTCACTCTGTCCTCTAGGGTACATGTGCCGTCTGCCCCAAAGGTGGGCTTAGTCTCTTTTACATGAGCTGTGGAGTGTAGTGGCTGGATGGAGGACCAGCAGGCCAAGAACAGCATGACACACCCTGGCTCTGTGTGCTTCCTCACATGCTCTGCTTCTGGGGGAGGCTGCTACATTCTGTAGAAGTTAGCATTTTATGTTTTCCTTTCTGAGATATCTCCACAGATTTGGTCTTCACCAAATCGGAACCCAGAGGAGCTGTAAAACAATGCTCCTGCTCCCATGATAAAAGCAATGTCTGCATATTAAAGAAAACTTAGAAGGTACAGAAAACATGGAGAAAATGAAAACAGTCTATAAATCTTCGTATTTATTATAGTTAAAGGTTTTCATGCCATCATTATCGTGTGTGTCTTGTGTAAGACTTGTATTCTTCTCTATCTCTTGTTGTATTTCACATATATCATGATACACGTTTCTCATTAACAAGAATTTTAAAAATTAAAAAAAAAATAAAGAGGAGGATCACGGGACAGGGCCTCCTACCTACAGACAAAATTAAGAAATCTAAAAAATAAACTGCTCTGCTAGGCAAAAGAAACAGGTCACCTACAAAAAATAAACTGTTCCTTGTGCATGCAATGATGGCGACACTGGATTCCATTCCTATTCACATATCTGGCTTCCCTGCAATAAAATCTCTTAACACCTATAATTATAATGAAGTGTGTTCTGGGAGTCTGTTGTGCATTTAAAATATACTTTTATAAAAATAAATAAGGGAGAGATAAAATGCAGAACCTATCCAGAAAAATAACATGACAAAGGTAAGCCAATACATATCAATCATAACCATTAAGGTAAATGGCCTCAATTCATCTATCAAAAGAATCAGATAAGCAAAGTGGATTAATAAACAAAATCCAACAATATATTGTATACAAGAAACACATTTAACAAAAAAGGAAATTGACAAAGTGAAAAAAGGATGGGAAATGATATTCCTTATGACAGTAACACAGAAAAAAGCAGAGGTAGCTATTCTGGTACCTGACAATGTCAACCTCAAACCAAGAATGATTGAAAGAGATAAAGAAAGTCATTACATAGGTGTTAGGGGATAGCTGCGAGAGGAAGAGTTAACAATTTTAACTCTTATGTATATGTACCCAGTGTAGGAGTACAGAGCCACATAAGACAAAACTTAAAAGACATAAAAACTCAAATGTGAAATAATACAATTGTATTGGGGCATTTTTAGCATACCAGTGCAAAGAAGTAGATCAACTAGGCAAAGAATTAACAAAGAAATAACACACCCAAATCAAACGTGTGAAGAAATAGAGTTAGTAGACCTTTACAGGATGTTCCATGCAGCAGTGACAGAATACACATTCTCCTCAGCTTCACAAGGAATGTTCTCCAAAACAAAATGTATACTAGCATATAGAGCAGGCTCAAGTAAATGCAAAGGACTCAAGTTATCTACTGCATAAGAGCTGACCATAGAGCAACAAAACTGGAAATCATTGGCAAAAGAAACCATGAAATACCACAAACACAGGAAAATTAAATGAAAACCTCCCGAATAACCAGTAGGTCACAGAAATAAGAATTTAAATAATATTTACAGTCAAATGCAAATGCAGATACAGCATACTGGAACCTTTGAAATGCAATGAAAGATGTCTTAAGAGGGAAACTTACAGCGGTAAATTTGCACATTGAGAAAACAGAATGATGCAAAATAAATAATCTTATGTTTCACTTCAACCTCCTAGCAAAAGAAGAATAAGTCCAGCCCTAAGCCCAAAGAAAGCAGAAAAATATAAACATCAGAGCAGAAATAAATCCAATGGAAACAAAGAAAAAATACAAAAAAATTAATGAATTGAAGAGTTTGCTCCTTAGAAGACTAAATAAAATTGATAAACACCTAAAGACTTGTAAATTTAATAACTAAATTCGATAGTGTAGCTGGATATAGTCAATATTCAAAAACCAATAGCATAGCCGGGCGTGGTGGTGCACGCCTGTAATCCCAGCACTTGGGAGGCTGAGGCAGGAGGATCAGTGAGAGTTCGAGACCAGCCTGGGCTACAAAACTGAGCTCAAGGCCAACCTGAACTGTACAACAAGGCCCTGTTTCAAAAAGACAAAAAAAAAAAAAAAAAAAAAAAAAAAAAAAAAAAAAAAAAAAAAAAAAAAAAAAAAAAACCCAAAACAATAGCATTTTTGTGCACAAACCACAAATGCAGAGAAAGAGAAGTTGGGGAAACTGCACCTTTCACAATAACATCCAAAAAAAAAAAATACAATTCTTAGGAATCAGTCTCACAAATGAAGTAAAAGATTTATGCAGTGAAAATGACAGTATTCAGAGAAAAGAGTATGAAGAGGATTTAAGAAATTAGAAAGGCATTCCTTGCTCTTTGATAGGAAGAACCAAAATTGTGAAAATGACCATACTCCCAAAATTGTTACACAGGTTCAATGAAATCCTCATTAAAATACCATAAGTATGCCTCCTAGATCTAGAAAAAAATATTTATCTGGAACCAGTTCATGGAGGTGGAAAATAGCAAAACAACAAGACCCAAGGAGCGGTGGTGACATCAGCAGAGGCAGAGAGTAAGCATTTCCTGCTTCCTTATACTGTGTCCAGGCTATTTACTGCAGAGTATCACAATCACACTCAAAATCCCAGCATTGAGTCGTGAATTAATCATAACTTCTAGAATTCCACCTAGAGCACCTAGAGACCATACTCTCAAGTAACTGCATAAGGTTTTGAGTGTACATCTAGACACAAACCATAACACAGACACAACTACAAACACACTCAGCCACCTTATCTTTGATAAAGGGGCCAAACACATTCACTGGAAAAAAAAAAAAAAAAAAAAAAAAAAAACGTAGCCTCTTCAATAAATGGTGCTGGAAAAACAGGCTTTCCTTTTTTAATTTTTAAATTTATTTTAGTACAGGTTCTCTAGGGTCTCATTACACAGATGAGACACATAGTGAGATAGTGATCCTCCTGTTTTCAGCCTCCCAAGCACTGGAATTACAGATGCATGCCACCATGCCCAGTTTCATCCCCTGTCTCAGTGTACCTCAGGGGTGGGTTGATATGGCACACTGGGGGATTGAACCCTAGTCCCTGCGCTTGCCTTAGCAAATGCTTTAGTCCACTGAACTCTCTGGCCAACCCAAAACTGGCTTTTTACATACCACATACTAAAATTAGACCTATGTCTATCAACGTGCACCAAAAACCAGTCAAAATTGATCAAAGATTTAAATATTAAAACAGAGACACCAACTCTCCTGGAGGAAAAAGTAGGTAGAAATCTTAAAGATTTAGTGATAATTAGAGAGCTCATGATCAAAAACCAAACTGTATGGGAAACAGTTTAAATAATCCCTAACTGGCACCTCATCCTTTTGAAGTTTCTGTATGTCAAAAGAAATCATTAACAGAGTAAAATGGAAACCCATGAGCTGGGGGAAAACTATAGGCAACTGTCTCTACAATGGCCTTCTATCAGAACATACAAAGAAGTTTTAAAAATCAAGCCCCCAAATTCAAAGACCTAATCCAAAAACTGGCAGCTCAGATGAATATACACTCCCACATGAAGAAATACAAATGAAAAATAAACATATATGAATGTTCAACATCACTGATCATTAAAGAAATGCAAATTAAAACAACCCTGAGATTCCATCTTACCCCAGAAAGAATGCCTATCATCATGAAATCAACCAATAACAAATGCTGGAGGAGCTGTGCGGGAAAAGGAACCATTCTGTACTATTGCTAGGCGTATATACTGGTACAACCACTATGGAAATCAGTGTGGAGATTCCTCAAAAAGCTAGAATTGGAGGTCCTATTCAATCTAGCTATTGCCCTCCTAGGTACTTTTCCAAAATAACTGAAAACATCATATCATGGAAATATATGTGCACCCATGATTATCACTGTGCAATTTGTCACAGATACATAGTTGAAACAACCAAAATGCTCATCAACTTAGGAATGGACAAAGAAGATGTATTTTTTATGCCATGGAACATTATTCAGCTATTAAGAAGGACAAATTTGAGGGTTTTATCGGTAAATAAATGTAACTAGAGACCATACTCTAAAGTGAAATATATCAGATCCATCTGGGCAACCATCATAGTCTTCCTAATGTAAGAACCTGAAAGAGTAAATGAAATCTGAAGGGTACAATACATACTGTGAAAAGGAAATCTATCTGTTCAAAAGAAGGGAATTACTGAGATGAGGAAAAGGACAGGAGAGGGAGTGAGCAGGAGAAAGAGGTGTCTAAGTGCAGAAGTAGAATGGGCTTATTCTGTAGATTTCTTCTAGTCTACAGAAAGGAGCAGTTAATACTTAAATTTTTATCTTTTCACTTTTATTTCCTCTTGCATTTATTTATTTATTTATTTATTTGTATTTTTAGTGCAGAGTCTGCAGTGTCTACAGGGTCTACCGGGTCCCTCTACAGATTAGACTCACTTTGATCCTCCTGATTCCTGACTCCCATTCTCTGGGATTGCAGGCATGCGCCACCATGCACAGTCTTAGTAATCATTTCAGCATGCCCTGTGGATAGGGCCAGCATGGCAGGCCAGGGATCAAACCCCAGCCCCTGTGTCTGCCTAAGCAGGCTCTCTAATCTGCTGAGCTATCTGGCCTGCTCTCTTTTCTTAATTTCATATAACGTTTTTTCTTTCATTTTCCAAGTTTACATGGATATATTCAACCTAAGCAACCAGGTTGAAGGCAACACTATGTGGTACAGCATATACTATTGAATTTGTATTTTTTTATTTGGTGAAATTCTGTACTATTTCTAATTTCTCTTACTAGTTTGTGTTCTCTTTAAAAAATAAAAAAGAAAGATAATTCTAAGTACCTGAAAAGGAAGAGATCTAAAAGAATTTCTCTCATTCCCTCTCTCAGAGATAAAAACATCTTTTCCTATGCATATTTAATTGGCCAAAAGTAGAACTAAACTGAAGTTGTCCTCTGCCAGAGAATGCTTCCATTCAAACCCTAACTTTAGGGGCTGGGGAGATAGCTCCAAGGCACAAGTGCCTGCTGGGCAAGTGCAAGGTTGTGAGTTTGAACCCCGGTCCTAAAAAAAAAAAAAAACCCTAACTTTATACAACCGTTAGAGAAAATTTTATCAAATAATTTTAAAGGCAAGCCCTAAGTGTATTACACATTCTTTGGGGGTCTTAAAGCTCTAATGTCTCAGTCCTCAGCCAGAGTTTCAGGCTACAGTGGTCAATTTCACTAGGGACCTTCTGTATTTACCAATGCCTGGAGTCCTATTGAGGGACAGGGTCACTGGAACTACACAAGACTTTTTCTTTGTGTGAAACTTAGCTTTGATGGGGTCCATCACACTGGATGAAGTTGTATATGGGCTACTTCCTTTCAACCCCAACCAGCAGATCGCCTGGCTGCCTTTCATAGGCTATTAAGAGCTCTCTTTTCTGTGTATGTGGCTTCTAACCACTTATTCTGAATATCACATATTTGGAAAAGCTTTCAAAATTGAAAGCGACAGCTTTGGGGCCTGACTATGCCTAAAGAAAAGTAGATCTATAATCTGAAACATGCCCACAGTACGCAAGAATGATGACTGTGGTCTTTTGCCACAGGGTTTTTCAATACTTGAAAGCTCCATTTCACTGTTTTCAGGGAATTCTGCTTTCACTTCTGCCTTCCAGACAGTAGCAGACACTTGCCTCCCTCAGTCATTCATGACCTCCCCTTGTTGACTTTAGTTTGGTTCCAAAGTGTTTTGCCTTTCCAGAAATAGCCTCCAGGCATACAGCAGTATTCTCAGTGTTGCTTAAACCCGTACAATCTTTTGCAAAACTTCATTTTTATTGGCTTGTGAGGCACTTTCTAGAACATTTTATCATTTGAGCCCCTTGCAGATCCTGTGAGGTAATCATTCTCCTTTCCACCTGTAGTTGAGGAAACTACCTTCAGAGGTTCCTGAAGGTTAGGCAAGGTGACATTAGTGCTGGGGCCTCTGTTTGCAGGGCCTGTACTCCTTAATCATTCATTTATTCATCCATAGGCAATAATTTAATTTCAGTGATATGCCAATAGGCCTGTCCATGCCTCTAGGGCCTGGAGAAGCTCTTGGAAATCCAAAGGTCAGATTTTGGAAATGTACAAGTAAATGTGCTCAACCTTGCATCCTAAGGACACTGGAAGTTCCTTCTTCTATCCAGCTACATCTGTGTCCATTAATCATCTGGGGAAATGCAGTTTAAGTCAAGAGTCTCTAAGAAGTTGAGTATAACTCTTACATCTTTGCTGCATGTGTGGATTTAAAAAATAATAGTTTTTAATGTTATTTTGGGACTTATTTTGATTTTATAAGCAGTGGCAATACAGGGTGCTTGGAAGATTATGAGTGATAAGACAAATTTCTAATGGTCTTTTCGTTTGCTTCATTTCTTGCTCCGCAACTTTGTTACATGAGGATAAATGTCATCCGAACTTAAAATAAATACAAAGGGTTCACAATTACTCTTCATGCATACCATTTTGGGCAAAGTACTGACTCCCTGCCAGTACTAAAATTGCACCTAGCGTTAGGCCTGGTGGAGATTAAAGAAATCACAGAAAACCCAAGTCCTTTCTTAAGAACAGGAAGTCCAGCTAAAAAGACAACAGTGAGGATGCAGTGTTCACAATGTAACAACACCAAGGGCTTCCTGGAAACACTGCCCAGGCTCCCGGATGACCATGCTGACCCTTTATTCACTAACAGTCACAGACCTCACCTTTGCCAGGCATAAACTGGACACTGGCCCTTTGGCGCTGATGCCCTAACAGACTGAATAATAACTGCATTAGGTACGATTTGAGCATCTTGCCAATGGGGCAGCAGGCACTCAAACTCAGCTTTATGAGGAGTAATTTTTAGGGCGGGGCTGCAGGAGAAACTAATTATGATGATGCTAAAATTCTACAACCAGAATTCATCAGCATGGTTGATTTACTCTGGAAAGCTCCCTGGATGGGACAGCTAACTTCACGTGCCACTGAAGCAAGTAGACACTGTTCATTTGTTTGCTTCCATGCTTCTTCATTTTGTGGTAACAGGGGTTCAGCCCAGGGCTTTCTTGCTAAGCTACATCCCCAGCCTTTTCCTCCTTTTTTGGTTTGAGAGAGGATCTTGTCAAGTCACTAAAAGGCCCAGGTTGGGCTCACACTTGCCATCCTCCTGCCTCCAACTCCCAGAGTGCTGGGATAACAGCTGTGTCACCATGCCTGGTATTTATTTATTTATTTATTTATTTATTTATTTATTTATTATTTTTATGTATTTAAGGACAGGGTCTACAGTAGTGGTTCTCAACCTATGGGTCGCGACCCTGGCGGGGGTCGAACGACCAAAACACAGTGGTCGCCTAAAGCCATTCTGAATCATCACTGTAGCAAAATTACAGTTTTGAAGTAGCCACCAAAATTATTTTTTGGTTTGGGGTCACCACAACATGAGGAACTGAAGCTCAAGTACGTATGCTACAGTGTAATAGTATCACAAAGCTTTTCTGCTGGCGGGTTCAGAATGTAAGTTAACAGACCAAAAATTGGAGAAAAAGGGCTATAAGGATAGCCAATATTTTGGCCCTAGCCCTTCAGGGTCAATAAGGACTCAGGATTTAAGAGAACCTGTGCTGTAATATCCTATAACTCAGAGGTGTCCCAAATTTTCT
>PVJA010017132.1:0-42204 GCA_004027025.1 Myocastor coypus | reverse complement strand
TTTTTCTCTGGGTGACTCTCCTTAGACGCACTGCAGTTCATTCATCCCTTTCCTCTGAGGTCCCATACCTTTTAAATTTTTAGTAAAAGGTGAAAGATTTATATGATCTGAAGAGAAACCAGAGTATATATGCCTTTTCAATTTTTCCTAGTTCCTTTTAGCATTAATT
Organism: Myocastor coypus; assembly: GCA_004027025.1. NCBI lineage: Eukaryota > Metazoa > Chordata > Mammalia > Rodentia > Myocastoridae > Myocastor > Myocastor coypus. Next base: position 42,035 of record PVJA010017132.1, on the reverse strand, counting down.
TGTGGGATTCTTATATGTTATTCTAGGTAGCTGTATTTTATTCATCTTCAATGAATGGTGTGACTTTAACCCAATTTATCAATTTTATCATCCATAGTCCCTTGAATAATTTCCAAAGTTTGGCTATGACAAAAAGTTCAACAGTGATATTTTAAATGTCTTCTTATAGTCTATTTGTATACACGTGTAGAAATGTAAACATTATCATTATATAGAAGACCAAAAAGTATACACATATTAGCTCTTCCTGTAGTTTTGAAGAGTTTTTCTAAACTTGTACCAAATATATACTTTATGAAAACTGTAAAAATTGTTCTAATCCATATTATTTAAAAATATTCCATTTAAACTTAGCTATTTTACTTTGGGAGTATTTTATGACCATTTCAGCTCATTAGTTGCCCTTTAATTATGTTCTCATTCCCATCTTAAATATTCTTTTATTTAATGTATTTTGTGGGTTTTTTACTCTCTCTAATCTCTTCCTCTATCATTCAAGTGTCTTGGGAGTAGAAAGCAGATACCATCCACTGTGAGACTCCTAATAGTTCCTAATGCGGAACAGATACTTAAGGAATATTGATAAATTGAGCGAGTTAATTTTTTAGCTTAATGTTGCTTCCTTGATTTTTGGATAAGAAAATTTAGACCACAGATGACCCAAAACATTGGTATAATAGCAGTAAAGATGGGATTAGAGTCTGGGCCTCCTACTTCCTGTCCCATTGCTATTTCTGTTATCCTATACTGATTCCCTTCAAGATCTTATTTTGACAAAAAAAAACCCAGAAAGAAATTTCACTATATTTCTGTCTTTTAAAGTAGGCCCAGGATGCAGTATAAATTTCCTGAAAGTATGAATCTTCTTATCTCCTGACAAAAAGATTGATTTTCTATAGGCTGAAACAGAAAATACAGCTAGATTGGAGAGTATTAATTTGGAATAGACATGTATGCAAGAGAAAAAAAAATAGGGGCAAACTCTCATAACTACACAAAACGAAAATTTTCAAAATTTTGAAGAGATGTTTGCAGTTTCTAAGATATAATATCATATTTTAAAGTATTATATAGAGATATGAAGAGATGAGACAACTGCCAGATATGCCCTGACAGATTGTAGTCATGACCTGATGTTAGAGAACTCTCCCAAATAATTTTCTCAGAGATTTGTGTTGAACTTTGTAAACTACCAATGGAAATATACTTAGAAAGAAATGAATAAAAAGTGCACAATAAGTATCATCAGAATTTTAAAGAAACTGGAACTTAGATCATTTGATATCTCTCCAAGATAATTAGGATTCTTTTGGAAATTATGAAAGTTTTAGACCTAAAGCATTTAAATTAAAAAAATCATTTTTAGTACTAACTATATGCAAAAAGTGTAAGAGGGATGCAAGAAAATACAGCAGTATCTAGTATGACATTATCATGAAATTAAATTTTCAGTCCTTTGCTTTAACACTCTCATATTTGGGGGAGGGCATTGAATGAATTGGCTACAGCCTATTTCTCATCTTATTATCTGATATACCTTCAAGATACTATTTTACTGTGTTTGAAATAGTTATTCTTCCTTTTTTGTTTTGTTTTGTTTTGTATTATGGCCAGGTGAGCCTGCCCTGGGGGTGAGGCTGGCACAGCATGTGGTGCTGGGGATCCAACTGCTGTCCATACGGTTGACTAAGCTTTCCTAAGCAGGCACTTTAGACTGCTGAACCATCTTGCTGGCCCTGAAATAGTTCTTTATAAAGATGAAAAAGAGATGGCATGGAGGGATGGAGGGAGGGAAGAAGGAAGGGAGAGAGAGAGAAAAGAGAAGAAAAGAGAAAGAGGAGGAGAGGAGAGGAGAGGAGAGGAGAGGAGAGGAGAGAACTGTTCCAGTCATTTAGCCATACTGTTCTTACTGATTATATCATTTCATCTTCATATTTTCTGTTCTACTTAAGTGAAGTTCTTGACCCCATCATTCCACTGCAACTGTTTTTGTCATGATCTACATATTACTAAATTAAAATAAATTCTTATTCAAAAATATACTTGATACAATAAGAGCATCTGATATGGTAAGTCATTTTGTGTCCTCAAAACATTTTCTTCAATTTATTTGACTATATTGTTTTGGCTTTCTTCTGGCTTCAGTAGTTGGTCCTCCTAAAAATCCTCAAAATTATTTTTTCTAACTTCATTCACCGCTCATCATCAAAAATCTGTTGTTCATCAAAACACTAGCTGGATCCCTTTGGACAATGGCTACAACAACCTCTAATTGCCTGGATTGCTGCCATACAGAAAGTCCTGGGGAAACTACCCCCTAGGTGGCCTTGTGAGAACAAGATATCCTGGGAACGTTTTTTGAAAGCAAATTAATTCAAATGAGCTTACAATTTTATACTCTCTGGACCTGTGAAGGATGAAAGAAATTGAAATTTGTGGGGTGTGATCAATGCATCTTTCCTATTGTTTTAATGCAAAATACATGGTTTCTTTTAATGCCACTAATCTCTTTAGCAACTGTACTTTCCTTGTCTGCCATTTTAAACCTGTTTCTTTTTCTTGCACAGCTAAAAGTTTCCCCCAACATTTCTGTGCTACTTTTGCTACTAATTCTTAATGTAAATCTTGCAGGAAGGCTGCAAAGCAGCAAAGTAGCAAGCACCAAGTGTCAACCAAAAATCAGTGTCACTCTTCCGTCCCTTATTCTTTATCCAGACTATACATCATTAGTGCAGATGCCACTCACATCCAAGGTGGAGCAGATTTAATCTTAGCATTGTACCCTGAATGAATCCCATTATCACATCTTTGTTCCCAACAACATACATGCTAGATTCAACCACTTCCAAAAGCCCATGATGAATCCTTAGAGGGATATGTAGACAAAAGTCATAACTTTTCACGCTTGTCTCCTACCCAAACAGTCATGTATATCTGTTATGGTTTGTGTCTAAATGCTCCAATACCCCTTCTCCAAAGCCTAATATAACCATAGAGTTAGGCTTTTTGTGATTAATGAATGGCGCAATGCTGGCATTAAGGGTGTGAGTACCAAACCCACCCAAGAGCTTCTAGCCTGCCATCAAAAACTACTGCCCTCAGCCATATGCCACCCTAAGAAACTGGGTCAACTATGAGCTAGGAGCCTACGTACAGATGAAAAGAAAGTGAAATACTTCCAATAGACAATGGCACAAGATAAAATTTACATTCCAAAAGGAACAAAGAGGGGATAGAAAGGAATGGGAATTATGCAAGCTCAAACATCTGGTTAGGATGTCTGGGGAGATATCTCAGTAGAATAAGCACTTGCCTGACAAGTGCAGGGCCCTGAGTTCAATCCCCAGTACAGAAAAATAGATAAATAGATAAATAAATAAATAAATAAATAAATAAACAAATAAACAAACAAATAAATAAATAATCTGGTAGAGCAAATATTAAATCCCAGAGTTTGTTGTTCAGTATCTAGGGTAATCTGTGGCAAAATGGCTCCACTCCTATGACACTTCTAATGCTTGTTTTATTTTCTAAAGCTTCTCTCCTTGAAGCTCTGCTCTCTCCTTGCAGATTTTCTAACACGATTCACATTCCTAGCTTCTTCAAAATTCTAAGGTCTCAGTTGCACTTTAAGATTCATACTCACAGCTTTACACACTGACCTGTTTAGGTGCACACCACCTGCCCTCTCAGTCCTTCTGAATTCTGGATATAAGTCTTACTGACACTACAACTCCTGCATTCTGCATGTTTCCAAAACCAAAGCTATGTTGGTGCTGCCAAGGTCTGCTGATAGTTGGAGCAGTAGCCAGGCTTTACTCTGCCGTAGCTATAGGGGTTGAGTGCCTATGAACCAAATACAGAGGTATAACTTCTCAAGTCCACAGATGTTGTAGAATATGGTGCTCTGGAATTCTCTTCTCAAAGCAAATTCTTTCGCTTTAGCAATTTTGAGGATGTGAAGTTGGCATTCTTAGGGCTCTTGTGATATTCATAGGTAATCTTTTCTATAGCCCTCTTCTGAAATATGTTATTTTCTCTTGCTAGTCTTTTCAGTAACCTATTTCTTCTCTTTCACAACTTTACTGAAGGTTCCCTTTTGACCAAACTTAAATTTTCAATGACTCCACAAGGCTCTTTGCTCTTGATTCTCAACATAATTCAAGCTAGAAGCTATCAACAGTAGCCATGCCATGGCCTCAACATTGGACTGCTTTGAAATTTCTTCTTCCAGTTGAATTAGTCCACTGACCTTATTTTTAGTCCCAGGAAAAGTGTCTGGGCATGAGTAAAATACATAAAATACATAAAATACATACACACTTTCTGCCAATATATAATACAAATGTCCTGCAACTTGAAAACCACTATTCTACTTTCCAGCAGAAAATCCTGATTCTGTTCTTTACTGGCAGAATCTTTATCAATATTCTGATATTCTGAGCTCTGACCTGACGTTCTCATCAAGTACAGTTTAAGGTATCTCAGCACTGCTTCTTCAGCAAGCATCACTGAACCTTTCCAAAATTTTTTTTTTTTCTTCCTCAGTATTTTAGGACAGGGTCTACAGGGTTTCATTACATAGATCCCACTCATAGTGATTCTCCTGTTTTCAGCTTCCTAAGTGCTGGGATTACAGGCATGTGCCACCATGCCCAGTCTCAACTGCCATCTCAGCATGCCTCATGGGCAAGGCCTGCATGGCATGTGAGCAATAAAACTCAGCTGCTGCGCTCTGCCTAAGCAGGTGCTTCAGTCTGCTGAGCTATCAGGCTTGCCCTTCTTTCCAAAATCTTAACACAAGCCAGTTCCAAAGGCTGCTGAACCAAGTGGTCAGGCAATCACACCAACAACTTCTCTTCTAGCATAAAATTCTGTCTTACTTACTTTCATTCAACCCTGAGATAAAAATGCCTGAAACTCAATGTTAAATGAATAATGGTTCATTTTAAATTACAAGCTTTTCTACTATAAAGAAAGACAAACTCAAGGTTTTCTAGATAAATGAATGCAACTAAAGATCATATTTAAGTTAAATAAATCATACCCAGATTTGTAAATATTGTCTCCCTAGTGTAAGAACTTGAAAGAGTAAATAAAATAAAAAGTTACAATAGATACTGTGAAAGGAAATAAATTGTCCAAATGAATGAGATGAGAGAAAGGAAAAAAGAAAGAAGGAAGCTACAAGATATACAAGATATGGATGGATATAAGAAGGACAGCTTAGATAATTGTATTACTGATTTCTGAGAGTCTATTCAAAGGAGTAGTTAATGCTTAATTTTTTTCTCTTAATTTTTTGGCCAATTTTGCATGCTTATGTTTGTTAACTAATTTGAAGAAAACAATACGCAATGTAAAAACTATTGTTGAATTTTGATCATTTTGTTTAGAGAAATTCTGTATCCTTTCTAATTTTTTCTATTTTTTATTCTCTTTAAAAATAAAGATGCAAAAAAATAAAATTTTTCTCCTCTTTTAAAAATCACAATTTGTAAAGATTCAGTTGATAGGTGTCTGGCTCCAAACCAGAGTGGCATAGCAGATGGGCATCACAGAGGACAAACAGTTCACACTGGAGAGAAGGCAGGAAGACAGCAAAGCAGTGAAGTAGCGAGTAGTACACAGCAAATGGCAAGCTGCATGAAGTGACACTATCTCTATCTTTTATATCTTATCCAGGCTATCTATCCTTAGAGGGTGTAGCACCCACACCCAGAGTGGGGCAGCCTTAATACTAGCATTATAGCATGAATCAACCCCAACATCACATCCTTGATACAAGCAGCACACATCCTACACCTAGACGCCTCCAACAAGTCTCACATATGACCTGTGACAGCATGAAGCTTTATCTACACACAAGCCAAAACAAATCTCCTTGGCGATATTGTCAAGATTTATGGATGGTTTGGGTAAACAAAAAAGCAGAAGGATCTTAAATTTCTGATTTCATAAGGTAACCATAGCATCCATGAATAATGTAATTTTATATGAGCAAAAAGAAATTTTTACACTATAAAGCAAACATTAAGTTGGTTTGTTATATTTAAATAAGGTCAATCTTCTTATCTGTATTAACTTTATATATATATATATATATATATATATATATATTTTTAGTACATGTTTTCAATATATAATGATGACATTCTTTATAGTTAGTAGAGCTACACAGCACATTTATTTCTTTTTTTCAACCCCTTCCTCTCTTCTACCCCCTTTTTAAAAATTTATTTCTATTAATATTAATGTGAAAGAAATACCAATGAGACAGTTTTACTACAGGTTGGAAGGCTTTTGTCAATCTTAATAACATGCTTTACTCCTGTAAAGGCAGGGCTGAGTTATTTTTCCATATTCATTTACATCACACAAAAGTAAACTCCACAATAACCTTTGTGCTATATTCCAGTATCCTGTGCTTATAGAGAACTAAGGCATGTTGAGGTTTCTTAGGTACAAACATTGTCCCTATCAGGGTTAGTCCATTAAGGCCAATAATAGTAACCAGCCTTCTTTAGTTCATCAGTTTTTTATCCCCTTTATCTACTACAGCTTTCACCCCTTAATAATTTCTCAATTTTTTTTCTATTCTTCTCTAATTCTTTCATGTACATTTTTCTCAATGATTCATATATGTGTATGGAATGAGGAAAATCTGAGTTTTATTTTTTTAATTATTTTATTCTTTCTTTTTCTTGTTTCAGAACTTTTGTTTGTTTGTTTATTTTTATGGCCGGCTCAGCCTGCCCTCAGGGCAGGGCTGGCGCAGCATGTGGTGCCGGGGATCAAACTGTGGTCCCTACAGCCACCTACAGGCACTTTAGACCACTGAGCTATCCTGCCGGGCCCCTGAGTTTTAAATATAACTCTGAATGCATAAGCCTAAAAATTTTGTCTAGTATCAGAAAAAATACTTTTGGATATGTTCCCAACAGGGCCTATGTGGAAATCAAATTAGGTAATATATCTAATTCATGGAAAACAGCCAACATATGAATTATACAAAGAAGGAATTTATTAAAGGTTGTTTTTTTCTTTTTTCTATTACCTCTCTCTTACATTCTTCTATTGAACCCTGAATTTCAAAAAAGAGCCTTGTGAGATGTATCATCATGTCTCTGTCACCACAGCTCATCTTAGCAAGTTCAGAAACTAAATTTTTGTTAGCAAATGCACATCTCATTCTTGGCTTATTGAAGAGCCACACTGCACAAAGCCTAGACATTTCCCACAGGAGCTTGCTGAAATTTTCTAAACATGTTCAGGCATTAGATTTCTATTATTGGACCTGATAGAGCACAAATCAAAGCTTATCCAAAGACTTGGGAAGTTAATTGTTTATGACCATAGCTTACAAGAGCTAAGCTTTCCAAAGAAAGAGCATCTATGTCTCCTTTTCCATTACTTGAAAATTACTGAAAGACTAGTTAAATCTTGGAAGGAGTTATGCAGAATGTTCCCATATACCCTGCTATTTCAAATGTCTTCTTGCCTGGGATAATGCACAATTCCATTATTGCTGCAGGAGAAACTAAGGCCCATGTACAGGTATTTATAAGAAATATCACCAGTGATTGAACAGCTAAGATAAGAATATGAATGCCATGCTCCATAGGTAACTGTCCTGCAAAAGCCAGCCTGGTAGGCTCACAGGTGAGGCTTTAGGAAAATGATTGAACCATAGAGGTACTGAGACTAAATGGGACCTTAGGAGGGAGTTAGGACCTCTGCTTTCTGACTGCCAAGGCACAAGCAGCTTTCTTCTATAGCAGACCCTTCTGATATGCTGATTCTGCCCTGGAGACACAATTATTGAAACCTCTAAAAATGTAAGCCAAACAAACCTCTTCTTTAATTTGTGGGCATTCAATATTTTGTCCCAGTAACAAAGAAAGGGGTTAAAATAAATAATGAATAAGAACTTAGCATAATCAGAAAACTCATTCTGCTCGTGTCGTTTATCCAGAAAATACAAAGCAGTGCTAAAACTACTGGAAATAATATTGTCATTTATTAATCATCTGCTGTGTTGAAGATACCAGTAAGTCACAATATGTACATGTTTCATTAATCCAAATTGCAAAGCATAGATTGAATTTTGTAGCTAGCCCCTCAAAGATGCACTATCATGCCCAAGGTCATAATGTTAACACACAGAAAATAAATATTAAAGTTAATACTAATGTATGGTTGTCTCAATGTAAAGTTGTGATATTTCCAAAAATACCAGGATGAAAAGGTGAAAAATAAAGTATATACCATATGCCTAAATTAAAAGCAACAGTTAGCCCCCCAAATGAAAGACTTAACACTTCTATTGTGGACTCTGTCATTTATGAAAGGAGGGGACAAGAAAAAATATTGGGGAGCAAGACTCTCAGACTCTTATGAAATAAATCTAAGGAGTTGACTAGGATAAGAACCCCCTCCCATGCTCTTGAAAAGTGTTACTTTTAGGTATCAATTTGACTGAAATAAGGAATATATAGAGAACTAGTAAGATGTGTATATAAGGTAGTTTGTTGAAGGGCAAAATGCAGAAGATCTGCCCTCAATGTGGGTAGTAAGCTGGAAAGTCGGGTAGCACAAAACAGCAGAGGAAAGGTTAGCATCCCCTCTCATTCTGGCACTAGGACATCTTTCTCTTTCTTTAGACCCTTGGGACTTTGGACTTAACATCAGCAATCCTCTGCATTCGCAGCTCCATTGTTTCTAAGAATTATATCATTTGTTTCCCTGGTTCTGAGACTTTCAGACTTGTATGAGTCATGTTACTACTTTCCTATGGTCTCCAGTTTATAAAAAGCCTGTTCTGGCGGGATGGCTCAGTGGTCTAAAGCGCCTGCTTGGGAAAGTTTGGGCGGCTTCAGGGACCACGGTTTGATCCCGGGCACCACATGCTGCGCCAGCCCTTCCCTTGGGGTGGGCTGAGCTGGCCATAAAAATGAGTGAATAAACAAACAAAGGTTCTGAAACAAGAAAAAATAAATAAATAAAATAAAATAAATTTTTTTTTTAAAAAGCCTGTTCTGAGATTTCTCTGTCTCAAGATTGCATAAACCAATCCTCTAAACAAATTCTCTTATCTATCTACCTATCTCTTATTGGTTCTGTCTCTCTAAAGAATCCAGACTAATAAAGACAGCAACAGCCTCAGGATAGTTGCTTTGACATGAATGGAGGAGAAGCCACGGATGTCTGCTGATAGATATAGTGGAGCCATAGCAGAGGTCATCAATCAAATTTATATTTTCACAAGTAGATGATGCATGCAGCACTTTCCATAGCTGTCACAGTACAACCTCAGCTTCATAGGTTCAGAAAGCAGGCCTTCCATGGTCCCTGTGGAATTCCTGAGCAGAAATTTAAAGATGGAGTTTAGTGGGGAAAACTGTTTCTACATCACTGCAATTGGTCTCACGACCTACAATGGTAACCACCTTTCCACTACCTTTCCACTATCCTAAATTTTCCTTAATATATGTTCTTCAATCATCACTTCAAAAGAACAAGCCTTTATTCTCCACAATATAGAACAATTCTTTATTATTGAAAATTTTGAGCTTTTTGTCACCAGATCTTTCTCTTGAAAGTGTTATGTTCACTTATAGTTACTTTAGTCCAAGGGACTTTGAGGAGGTAACCACTTGGTTCTATACTTTTCTGCTCTTAACCCACTGAATAAAATTCTCCCTAACTCACCCTGCTAATCAGAGCCTATCATCTCTGCCAACAACATAATTCTTCTAGTTTGCTGTTATTTGAATATAAGAACTCTGAAGTTCTCAAGTGACTGTCATAGCTTAATGTTCAGTAATATATCTTGACAAAGTACACTCCTTTTATAGACTACAACTTCAAGCCTATGGATTTTAGACATGCAGGGACAGACACATAAATTCCTGCTAGGCCATTAGCATTGATGATATGTAGCACTCCTAAATTTCCCTCTTGTTTTCTGGATCTGTATATACTTTGTATTGTGATACAGCAACATATAGAGATCTCCTAATGAATGTAATTAAAACATCCAGAAAAACAATACCCTATCTTTTCAAGGTGAGGCCTCCAAGCCAACTCTTGCCTTGAAAAAGCTTGTTTTTGTGCTCTTGAAGACAAATTTCTTGCAAATGAATTAATACATGACACAGTCAGTGAAGACAACAATCATAAGATTCACTTATCGCACCTCTTTTGCAGAGATGGCACTTTTCATTGAAGGTTATGCTTTTTGTTCCATACTTGTGAACTGAGTGTTCTATAGGACTGCTTGTACTACTTGAATAATGGTACAGCTGGCAAGAAAAGAAACTTTACATCTAAAACTGGTATACATTAGAACATTACGTATTGTCTATTATATATTATATCTATTAGAAAATTATACATTGTCTTTTCCTTAATAAAAAGATGGAAGTTTTGTCACAAGTTAATTTCTACCCAGAATACTGCTACAATGGTGATTCAGCACTGCTCTCCATTTCCCATAAGATGGATGCCTAAAAGCACTCTTAGTAAGAGGAAGCCCATAGTTTTAGAGTAATATATATTTCCCTGTGTTTACTGTATTAATAAGTCAATCCTTACAATTCTAGGTCAACTATTGATAAAGAATAGGGATTTTGTCTAGCTATTTTTTCTTTACTAGGTTCAGAGACACTTTTATGGTGCCTGCTTTGTAGAAAGTATTAACAAAAATTTTAAAATTATTTTATCTAACATAGGTTTACTATAATGTTCTCTCTAATCAGAGGTACTGCAACCCTAATCCAATGATGAAGTTGTAGCATCTGCTGTTACTAGAAGGATGTGATCAGCTATTGCCAGCATTGAATGCAGAGGACACTATGGTTAGAATAATAAGCAAATTACAATAGTTTTGCAATCTCTAAAGGTTATACCTGAAGCTTGGTTATGTCCAGTTGCAAATGAAAGTTTTCTCAAAAAGTATTCATGTATTGTAGTCACTGAAATATTCTGAGTATCCCTACATGTGTTTATTCTATCACTTGCCTATATTTCAGCCTTCTCTGTCTCCAATCTTCCATTCTTCCTGTTTTGGGGCATCTGATAAGTTGGCCAGGGCATGAGTTACTCCCTGATAGCCTATATACAATGTCACCTCAGGGCACCTCTTCTATACAAAGTGAACAACCAGGCACACCATGAATTGAAGTTTCATCTATTCGTATATCACTATCAGCCTCTCCTGCTTTTACAGCAATTCTATATATGATTGTACTGCAAGTACCAGAATTTTCTCTTTTCTTTTTTTTTTTTTTTTTGAATTTCAGCTACACAATGAATTGATCTATCCACAAACCTAGATTAGTCTTTTCTTTGTCTTTCAGTTTGTCATATATAATAAGACATTCTTCCCTATACTAACATATTTTGGATACCAGTTTGCAAAGTTATGTATTGCAAAGGGAGTATTTTATCATATCTTGGATCTGTTGCAGATTATGAGCTGGGAAACTATATTCTTTTCTTTTTGGTTATTTTTTTTCAGGGAAGGGTCTGCATGGTGTTCAGGGTCTCACTACTAGGTTAGACTCGTAGTGATCTTCCTGTTTATAGTCTACCAAGAATTGGGATTATAAGCGACCACCACCACACCCAGTCTCAATTGCCATCTCAGTACACCCTAGGGGAGGGACTGACCTGGGGATCAAACCCTGGGTCCGTGTGCCTGCTTGAAACCACTTTAATCTGCTGAGCTACAGGACCTTTGGCCAGTCCTTCAAGGGTAATTTATTATATGTACCAAAGCAGTTATAGTAAGTATGCAATGTGTTATCTGTATAATGATGTGACTAATCTCCCCAGTGCCTTCTCCACACTTTCAACAATATAATTATCTTTTATTTTCATTTAGAGTCTTGCCTTGGAGAATAATCCATCAAAGTTTTTTTTTTTCCCTTGTACTTTCACAGACATGAGAGGTTTAACCTGTAGGTCAAGGCTCTAAGGTGAAAATTACTCCAACTGTCAAATATATCAATCCCAATTTTATACTGATGAGTTAAATAAATAACTATGGACACAGTGGATCCACTGTGAGGTGCACTTCACTTAATAGGACAAGTTGATTACTCCCCATCCACACACCCAGCCAGAGTTCCTCTTCTAACAGAGGCTCCATGTGATCTTTTTCTGTCTCTCGATATCAGTCTCAACTCTGATTCTGTGTCCTGTAGTCCTGGAACTGTCTGGTTATTCCCATTTCCTTAGTATATAGTCATTCAAATGCATGTCATAGGTATAAAATCATTGCAAAATGTATCTGGTACATTAGTAGAGTTTTCCCTCCCCCAAACCTATCCATATCCTCAATAAATAGATTCAATGTCTAAAAGTTGACTCAGGTCCAGGAATTATGCGATGTACAAGTGACTTAGGGTAAAAGTTTTCTATTAAAATAAACAATCTGGCACCTGATTATTAAACATCAGCATCTGACCTATATTCAAAAATTTTTTATCACAAAGAATATTAGGGCATCTAGCTCTACTGATATTTCATTTAACATTATAGCTTGCAGAAAATACTTGCCGCTGAACTCTCAGTAATGCTGGCAGCTCTCTCAGTAGAATACAGTAGTCTTTCACTATTTCACAGTTCAACTTTTGTAGACTTAACTGTTTCACAGGTTTTCAAAACATATTAATCTAAATTATTTATCATGGATTTTTTTCACTATATTGTGGCATTCTGCTGTGCTGTACTATACAGTATAAGTATGTTGTTAAAATTTTATAAGTCTGTTTTTAAATTTTTTTATTATAATTATTTTCAAATTTTTTGGTGGAACCGGGAATCAAACTCAGGACCTTGCATTTGCCAGGAAGGCACTTGTGCCCCTGAGCTATCTCCCCAGCACCCCCCATTTAGAAAATGGCTAAGAATATTAGAAATGTTTAAGTTTGAAAATGCTTATAAGAGTGTGGGAAGGGCTTACAAAGCCTTAGAATACATGTAAATACTAAAATATATATAATGTCATTACTTTGCTGATTTTCACTTATTGCAGGGATGTCTGGAGTGTAATATCTGAGATAAGTGAGGAACCACTGTATTCTTTATAGCTTTAGACTAAGTTGTGTCCTATAGACCTTCTGATGAAACATTATCCTCTTAAGTGTCTTAAGGCCTCAAACAAAACTGTTCAACAGAACCAAATCCCTCTGCCTATGACTTTTCTTTTACTGTGTAGTGGGCACTTAGGCATTTCACTGATCAAGAACTATCACTTCCTAAAATGTTACCCAACCAGTATTTATTCCATTACTGTAGAGTAATTGGTGTCAAAATTCTGCATCCTAAAATACACATAGGCCAATTAATTCTTGCATATCCAACTTACATTTAATCCTTCAAATCCAGTGTTCTGACAGGCTGATTAGCTGTTATAGACCGTATCATAATGTTTAGAGAGATCTAAGAGCTCAAAATTCTAGTGTGCCTATCCAAATGTCCCCAATTCAAACTTAGGATCATCAGGTTTCCTAATGAATTCTCTAATTCTATTATAACAGTTCTAGTTTAGTTGGGCATTTAAATGTTTCTTAATCTGTGTATTTCTAACAGTCAAGTCAGGGTTAATCTTACCACTGACTCCATTCCTCCATTTCAACAAAAGGGCCTATTTGTAACTGAAGAGCTGCTCTGGCTCTACAACTTCTCCCTTAACTGCTTGATAATAATTTTTATTAGCTTTTGGAAGGGCATCAATGAACTCTACAATTCTTGTAGATTTTCCCCATGTCTTCCTTGCATTTATAAGGCAATCTTTTCAACTGATACATTTTCCAGTGGTGAAATCTTCAACTAGAATAGCATCTTGTGCTGGGACTATTTGCCATATAAAACCCAGAAGTGCAACTTCTTTGCTTGTAGAGTAGTGATTGAGCCAGAACCCAATCTTACTATGAGTTTGTGAAGACTACTTCACACTTAGTACTTACTATGTTAAAACATGTTTTTTGAGAAGCAAATGCCATAATAGGTTTAGGATTGCAAAAGGTTTATTGAGAGATATGCCTGTAAAGGAGCAAGAAAAGAACATTAAGAGAACAAAGCACAAAATTTTATCTTCCAAAGAATGAAGCTTTGAACAAACAACAAGTTAGAAAAAATCTCAGAATGTAAGGTGGTTCTAAGCCAACTCAACAGAGAGCTCTACACCCAAAGTCAGCCAACAGAAAAGTCCTTCCAAGCAGAATCCTAGTACTACTGTCATATCTAATCACTGACTAGAAACAGTCTATAGGATGCAGTATCAGAGGGTGCATTTGAAAGTAGATTGACAGAAACAGAGGTTCAAATATCAGTCAACTAATGCTTCTCCTAACAGGATCTCTTAGAGATGTGTTTTCATCAATATCACATGTATACAATACAGAATACTCAGAATTCAGTGAAGTTATGGTATAATTCATACAATTATTAAGTTCAAACTAGGAATGGGGATACAGCCAGGTACTACCATGCATCTGTGAGGACCTGGGTTCACTCTCCAGAACAATAAAGAAGATACACGAAGGCTGGGCAGATAGTTCAGTAGATTAAAGCACTTGCTTAGGTAGATGTAGAGGTTAGTGGTTAGATTCCCAGCCTGCTGTGCTTGCTCCACCCTTGGAGTGTGCTGAGATGTCAAATGGGACTGGGCATGGTGGCACATACCTATAATCCCAGTGGTTGGGAGAATCACTACAAGTCCGATCTATAGTCCTGTAGACCCTGCACTAAAATTGAAAAAAAAAAAAAACAAAGATGTAGGAGGACAAGAGGAGGAGAGGAAGAATCACCTTCCAAGTTTAATAAAGAAATCAACCTAGATATAAAACATGGCCTAATTCGACTTGAGATTGAGAGACTGAGTTTTAACAAAATAAAACATTAAAATATAATATTTCCAGAAAGTCTGGAAAGATGGTGATATAAAAATATGTAATTGTGTATCTTTATCAATTTCTTTGCTCTGTTGGCTCAATTATTAATATGGGGCACTTTCTCACTACTACATATGAGAAATAAAGGGTCTTACACACACAGCTAAGGTTTTGAAATCATACCATATTTTATTGGTGAAAAAGGTGGAAAGTAGAGAGCCTTTCTGGGTGAAAATAATCCAGAAGGAGGATCTTTGTATTCTACCAGATTTCTTGGCCCATCTAGTAAGATTCTGTGTTGATAAGTCATATGACTTTCTAACCTTTACCTTTATAATTGTTGGGTAGAGAAAGATAGACTTCGCTATTCATGGAATCAGTTAAGAAAATCAATTATTCTGGCCTATGCAAAAGAGATATTCTACTCTCTTAGTAAAACCAGAGCCACACAATCAGGCTACATATAAGCACCCTGGTTTCTTCAATTAGGCCACATAAATACAAAACTGTTTTTAAAGTATTAGGAAAAAAATGAAACAACTAAAATTGTTAGCTTCCTCAGTAAAGTTAGCTTACATCAGTAAATAAGCAGCTACTCCATCACTGGGTTACTCATATTTATACATCTTTAGCCACTCTAAAGCAATCTTAGGAACAGAAATATTTACTGTTCATTAAGCAGAAGTAAAAACCCAGGAGTGATATATCTAAAACAGATCTATATAGTCCAGAAGAAAGCATATCAGCCAACAGAATTGATTAACTTCAACCAGTAGTTCTAAAAGTATACTCCGTAGACCAGTGCATCAGATACACTTTGGAACTTACTTTGCATTCATATTTATGATTTTTATTGATGCCTGTCTCCTTCACTAGGCTGTAAAAGTTATGAATCAGGAATTATATATATTTAATAATGTAGCACAAACTGATGTATAGGAGAGTTTCAATAAAGATTTGAGAAGATATACATGATACAATAATAACAGCAATAAAGTTTTGCAGAAAGAGTCAAATTAGATATATAATAATTAAAGATATAGTATAGTAAAGACATCAAAAGAGATTCATAGAGAATGATAAATCAATAAATGAAGTAGATAAATGCTTCTTTATGGCAATGGTTCTTTATGTTCTTGTAAGCTGAAGTACAATTAATATTTCATTGTATAAATATATACTTATTGAAATATTTTGCATGGTAATTAAATTATATATTACAGACAATTACATTCTTAGTGACACTGGGCTTGTTTGCTACATTCTACTTTACTTCACCAAGTTTGACACTGAAGGCAGGAATGCATTTTGAGAAATGAATCATTAGGTGATTTCATTATTGAATAAACTTCATAAAATATACTTAGAGAAATCTAGAAGATATACCTTATTACATGTATAGACATAGCCTATGTGCCTGTGCTGCAATTCTATACAACATGTTACTGTAAAGAATACCGAAGCCTTTTGTAATGCACTGATAAGTATTTGTGCCTCCCAACATATCTAGACATAGTAATGTACTATAAAAACTCTAGACAGGAGGAATTCTTCAGCTGCATTATAAGCTTATGGAACAATATCATAAACATTGTTGATTACTGACCACATTGGTGGCACAGACTGTTGACACCCATGTTACATAAATATATACTACGTAATTTAATTCCTTATTGTTATATGTTATAAAATATTTGTCATAATACATATTAATAGCAGTACATGCATATGGTATATTAGATAGATAGATAGATAGATAGATAGATAGATAGATAGATAGATAGATAGACAGATAGATAGATTTACAAAATTATAAATTTATTTTAAGTTTTTTACCCCAGGAAACTATAATAGCTTAAAGAAATCCAATGTTTCTAAAGCAAAAATGAAGAATGGAACAAAGTACATAGACAAATTTTTTTAACACTTCAGAAATGAGGAAATAAAGAGAATGTGGCACTCTAAGATTCCAAAGAGGGGTCAAACTTTCTGAAGTGAGCCAATGAATGGTTAACAGCCTTTTCCCTTTTTGCAGGTATTTTCTGATTCTTGCTACAGGCTGAGGATCACGGTTAGCCCAAGAAGAAAGCTCCTGAACAAAAATCAGCAAAGCTTTGAGCAGCAATAAAGAGCTTGAACTGAAAATGGAAATCTGAAAAATCTCAAATATAAAGTTCATTTTCCTCACACATTTGGCTGAGTTCTACATCTGCTCATCTCTCTTAAATCATAACTTAAACCAATATACAAAAATCAACTTCAGACAGTTTAACATCTGATATAAACAGGAAAGGTAAATCTTGATAAGTTTTAGGAAAAAACATGGAGTAACATTTTCATGAACTTAGAATAAGCACATATTTCTTAAACTGAGCACAAAAGAGCTAATCTTCAAAGAAGATAATGGATTACTTGTACTGCATTATAATTAATAGCATATGATCAAAGGATAACATTTAAAAATGAGAAGCAAACCACAGTATGAATCATGATATTTACAATTCACATATTTGACAAAAGATTTGTATGCAGAATATGTGAACAATTTCTCATGTCAATGAAAAGTTACATTTTTCTATTTAAACAGGCATTTCACAGAAGTGGATACTAAAACAATAAAATATATGATATAAGAAGTTCTCAAATTCTTTAATCATTGGAAAAATGAAAGATAAAACTAAATGGAAAACTGCTTCAGACCTATAAGCAGTTTTGAAATGAAAAATGGAGAAACAAACCATGTGTTGAGGGCAGATTCTTTTTTTCATACTCTGCACAATTGAGTTTAAATCAGTGCAAATATTTATGTATTGGAAAACTTCAAAGCCCAGGAACTATGAGTGTCTTAGTTTCGGATGCTGTAACAAAATAACAGAAATTGGGTGAGTTATGGAATAAACACCTATTTCTTAAAGTTCTGGAAGTTAGGAAAGATAAAGATAAGTTAGATCAAAGTGCCACGTATATATTGTCTTTAGAGGATAAAATCATTATTTTGCAGATGGTTGCTTTTCGCAAGCAGTCTTTCTGCAAATAGTCTTTCTGTAGCGCAGAGCAGCAATAGCTATATCCCATTTTGTGTCTCTTCTTAGAAGGCACTAATTCCTGGGGCCCGGCAGGATGGCTCAGTGGTCTAAAGCACCTGCTTAGGAAAATTTAGGCAGCTGCAGAGACCAAGGTTCGATCCCCAGCACCATATGCTGCACCAGCCCTGCCCTCAGGGCAGGCTGAGCCGGCCATAAAAATAAATAAACAAACGAACAAACAGAAGTTCTGAAACAAGAAAAAAAAATAAAAATAAAAAAGAAGGCACTAATCCCTTTCATGAATGCCCCACCTTCATAATTTAAGTGCCCATCACCAAATAATATCACAGTGGTGATTAGATTTCAGCATATAAACTGTGGGACATGCCAATAATCAATTTGCAAGCCGGGCGTGGTGGCTCATGCCTGTAATCCCAGCACTAGGGAGGCTGAGGCAGGAGGATTGGTGCGAGTTCGAGACCAGCCTGGGCTACAAAAGTGAGCTCAAGGCCAGCCTCAACTGCATAGCGAGACCCTGTCTCAAAAAGACAAAAAAAAAAAAATAATAATAATCAATTTGCAGCAGCAATGTAGTCATACAATGCAAATATACACATAATGAGAATTAATAAACTTCTATATTAAATAATATAACTGAATCTCAGAAATATTATTATGCATAAGAGTAGTTAGATATTTGAAGAATACATACTGCCTTATTCCCTTCATATGTAATTATGAAATAGGAAAACAGATAATAAAAAGCTACACTAGTAGCAATCAGGATAATAGTCAAAATGGAAGACTTTTTGTTTTGTTTTGTTTTGGTTTTTATGTATTATGGCCGGCTCAGCCTTCCCTGGGGCTGGGGCTGGGGCTGGCACAGTATATGGTGCCAGAGGTCAAACTATGATCCCTGCAGTTGCCTAAGCTTTCCTCAGTGCACTCTTTAGACCACTGTACCATCTTGCTGGCCCCAAAATGGAAGACATTTTAAAGACTGAAGTATGGGACACTTCAGGTCTACCTTCACATCCAGGACCTGAAGTTTAAGTTAAGTTGTAGGACTCTGGTTTAGGGTTATTATTAAGACAAAGTGTTTTCTTAATTGATACATAACTAATCCCAGCACAAACATAGTCACACAGGCTGCATCAGGAAGGTGGGAGTAGGGTCCTTCTTTCAGAAAAGAATCTTACACCTGTGAAGAGATATTACCACCTGGAAAGCCATTAGAACAAAACCAAAAGCAAAAATACTCCAGGCATAAGAAAAAAATTCAGAAGTACAGAAAAGCATACAGGCTAATGCATTCTGAAAGACATCCGCAGTCATAAATGGAAAGGGGAGATGAACATAGAAATGGCAGAGTAATTTAGAAAATAATGATGGTGAATATTTATTATTTGTGGCAATATTACACATACTTGAAATATATTAAGTCATCATAACAACCTGATAAGGAGAGTATTTTACAATACTATTTTACAGATGGATACAGAATTTGAGGGTTTGTCCAAGGCCCAATTCTGGATATAGGCATGTGAACATAAATAAGAGTTTTTGCCTTCACAGACTGGTAAAATAGTTAGGCAGATAGATCAGACAACATGGTAAATGCCCAGCTACTGTTCAGAGATACTTGGGAGAAGATGAAGAAGTTTTCAACGATAGAGTTTGAGTTATGCTCTGAAAAATAAGATGGACATACACAACATGAAAGATGGGGAAGGACATTTCAGGCAACACTTACCATATGAGCAAAGATACTGAAGTATATATGTATGAAACACCCTGAAAAGATGTCAGTCTTATGTGCCTGAAGATGGAAACCATAAGGGAGATGCAAAAGGAGGAAAGTAGCCAACATTTCCCCTGAATGGCTATTTTCAAGGGCTGGGGATATAGCTCAGCGGTATGAGCAGCTGCCTGGCAAACACAAGGTCCTGAGTTCAAACTCTGGTACAGAGAAAAATGTCTACATCCATTTAAAAAAGTAATCTGAGTTATCACAGAGTATTTATGGAGATTTACTTGTTCTTCTAAACCTCTAGCAAAATTATATTTTTAGTAAAAGAGAATTTACTCAGAAACTCACTTTAAAATAGTTTTCAGTAAGATTCAGGTGTCATTCTTGTAATAGCACATTGTTACCAAGGTGATAGGGACTTAAACAATGAAACAAATATAACCACAATAAATATGTTCTGAAAAAACACCAACTGCAATTTCCCACTGTAAAAGAAACTCAGGAAATTGAAATAGCTGAACAACCTCTTTAAGTTAATCGGGAACTCTCACACCACAGCATGGACAGCATGACATCTTCAGGTCAGAGGACTGCTTGTATTGAGAACACTTTATAATTCCCCATACAGTCATTGCTGGCTATATTTTCTGTCCTGCTTACTACAAAGTTCTCTCTTTTTAATATAGCACGAACTTTAAACAATTGACATTCTAAAAACAGAAAACACAATCTGCTCTAGCAGAGGGTAATACAATATCATGCTCTACCATATGTTCTCTTTCCATGAATTTACTCCAGCGATTTGCCTAGTCCCTAGAGGAAATCTCCAAAGACCTGGGAGGGATGTTATACACTGGGAAAGAATATAGAAACTTTTATGTTCACCCCTTACACATGGTATATTTCTCTAAAGGATTTTCCATAATGCTGTCCTTTCTTTAAAGGAATACATACAATCTAGTATTTTATCTTTTTGTATAATCCAGTTCATTGTGCATTTGCATGGTGTGCTAAATTTTACCAAACTTACACTGCCTCACATAATATCTATAAAAATCCTGTACTGTTTTTCTTATCAACTATTTCATAGGTGTTATGGTTTGTGTCTAGTTGTCCACACAAAGCTTCATGCAGTCATGAGGCAGACCTCTAGAGTTTGCAATTAACTCATGATCCACTAGGATTATGGGTGTGAGTGCTATACCTATATAGCCTAAATGCAATTTAAGGGAAACAGACTTGCTCTCTGTAGCCATTGTTACTGTCATTCCTCCCTTTTGCTCTCTACTCTTTGCCACCACCATGAACTGCTGCTTTCTGCTATGTGCTAGTCTGCTTTAGAGCCAGACAAGTTGGACTGAAACTTCCATTAATTGTGAGCTAAATAAGTCTTTCCTTCCTTCATTTTGGGTGTCTGCTATTTTTTCCCAGCAAGAGAAGAGTAACTGAGACACTAGGTGATGTAGATGAGGCTCAGTAATTTATCCTCTCCCATGCACAGTCATGTCAGTACCAAGCTTTAAGCCTACTTGGATAAGTGACTGCAAGTCCAATCTACTTTTCCCTAAACTCAAGAATGTCTTCTAAAAAACAGTGTTCAGTAAAATCAAGTGAGAAAAACATGTATTTTATTTGTGATACTGAGTTTGTCTAACCTAGTCATGCAAATCTGCAATGTTTCTCAGTAGGGACTAATAATTGTACATTAACAAACTTCAAGTCTATTTCCATCTACTTGATGACACACCCACGCATAGTAAGATATGAAAACTACACTATTTAGTCTTAGGTTATACTACACGATTGCTTCAATATGATATATACTTTCACATGATTACTTGGATAAAATGTAGTATAATTTAATGAAAAATAAGAGCTTGTTAATCATATGACCCAATCCTGGCTTAGCTCTGATTCTAAAGTTTACTTAATAGGTAATTTAGGAAAGCCCACTCTGAATTTGTTGCCTTCTTTCACAAATAATATGTATTTACCAAGTTTGTGCAAGAATTATATAGCATGATAATATATAAAGCACTTAAAACAATTTTTGTGGTGCTGCTAAATAAATTATAGTCATTTTATTTATCTCATTTTTCTGTTAGTGCAGTAATTATTTAAATAATTTACTTGTTATTGTTAGTAAATGGAAACAACTCAGACTGCTAGAAAGTAAAGGCAAATAGACAAAGACTAGAAGCTGAGCATATAAAGACAAAAGCAAATGATTAATTATGAGTAAATATATTTGCCTCTTATTCTTTACTGTTAATATTATCTTGGGCAGAACACTATAATAGTCTTGGATCACTGTGAAACCATATTCCTAAATAGTTCAGGGGTTTATATGGACATGCTTAAACTTTATCAACAAAATGAGAATATTTTATGTATAAATGTGAGAAATTTAAAATCTGACAGCACAATCTTTGTCAGATTAGCTTAAACTATTTTTCTCATAGAGTTTCCAAATGTAATGGAGCCTGAATGCCTATCATCAAAAGATTAATTTTCTTTTCTGGTAGAAGCTTTTACTTAATATTGCAAGTAGCTTTCCACCACAAATGAATTTTAAATAACAAACAAAGCACAAATTATTTTGTCTTGCTCATTTTATCTTGCAAGCACTTATTATTTAGCAGTGATTGTATGGTCAGATGACTGATGGTTAAATTGCATTTTTGTTCTTGATTTTCTGAAAGAAATCTACCAAAGACAGTTTTTTTTTTTTTCCTATTTTATAATTGTCTCTTGTCTGACCTCTGTGCATAACATTTAATAATCTAGTGAGGGCAGCCAAAGAGCTCAGAGAATTAAAGCACCTTCAAGCAGGTGTAGGCACAGGGGTTACCATCCCTGTGCCTGCCATGCTGACCCCGCCCACAGTACGTGCTGAGATAGCAATTGTGACTGGGGTTTGTGGCGCACACCTGTAATCCCATCTTTGTGGAAGCTGTAAACAGGCAGATCACTACAAGTCCGATCTAGTAGTGAAACCCTGAACACCCTGTAGACCCTTTCCTTAAAAAAAAAAAAAAAAAAAGCTGGAGATATTAACTACTGTTGTTCTAATGATGTTGATAATGCTGCTGAATATATTGCTACTATTTTGTATTATGCACCAGTGCCTTTTTAACTGGCACTTTACTACTGTAAATTATCCTCAACAATTAAGTAGGTTTTCTTGTTTTGCATTTACTTTTATTAGTATATGTTTGCAGTGTATAATGATTATATTCACTGTAGGAAATTGTTAGATGCACAAAACATATTTCAATATTTTCTTCCTTCCTTCCCTGTACCTTCTTATATTTCTTTAGTATCAGATTCATTTATCTGATAAGACCTCATAAAATTAACTATATGTCATGTATGTGGATTAAAAATCAAGCCAATAGGCCAAAGAACACATAAAACATGTAAGACAATTGTACTAAGTCAAGTACACTTTTATTTTATTTTTTTAAGAATTTTTTATTTTATTTATTTATTTATTTTTCTTGTTTCAGAACCTTTGTTTGTTTATTCACTCATTTTTATGGCCGGCTCAACCCACCCCGAGGGCAGGGCTGGCACAGCATGTGGTGCCCGGGATCGAACCGCGGTCCCTGAAGCCACCCAAGCTTCCCCAAGCAAGCGCTTTAGACCGCTGAGCCATCCTGCCGGGCCACCTGGGTACACTTTTAGAAATACTGTTCATGCTGGACTACAGTAGTTTTTATTACTTTAATAAGAAACAACAGTGTGACAATTTTAAAACATGTTAATAGTAGATTCCTAAATTTTGATACAATGCATATTGTTGGCCTCCTAGTTGTTATACAGAGCACAGGGTGTAGACGTGATAATTTTTCTCATCATTATTGGTACAAAAAATTTCTTATGCAACCATACATATCCAATGTTCCATAATCACAGTGGGTTATTGGCAAAACTGGCAGTGTTGGGAGCCATTCATTTAAGCCTTTTACAGCTCAGCATACTACTCTAGCTCACATTTTATGCCTCATGGTTAAACTTTTCTGCTGGGTGGTTAAAGGCATCTCTTCTTGTCTGCTGTTAACTACCTTTTCATATTTGTATATAAATTATTATATATAAAAACTGAAGCTTAAGTTTCTGTGCCTGACTTACTTCACTTAACATTATGGCTCCAAGGCATATCCACTTCCCTAAAAATGACTCAACATTTATTCTTTTTTATGACAGAGTATAGTACATTGTGTATAGATACCATATTTTTTAATACATTCATTTGTTGAGGAACATATAGGCTGTTCCAAGATTTACCTATTATGAATTGTGTTGTGATAAACAAGGTAAATGTATGCATACATCATTGTGGTATGTCCTTAACATTTCTAGGCAGATATGTAAAAAGATCAAATGGTATTTCTATGTTTAATTTTTTGATGAATCTCTATACTGATTTTTATACTGTTTGTATTAGTTTATAGTTCCACCAACAATAAAAAGGACTCCTTTCCCCCTCAGCCTTACTAGTATTTGTTACTGGTTAATTTCTTGATGGTAGCCAGTTTTTTTCTGAAGTAGATGGAAGATTACTGTTGTTCTAATTTGCATTTCTTGGATGGCACTGACGTTGAACTTTTCCCATGTATTTCTTGATCACTGTATTTCTTAATCTGTGAAGTAACTGTTCATTTCACATCCTTTAAGGATTAGGTGGCATGCATATTTTCCATTCTGTGTATTGTCTCTTGTCTCTACTCTGAAGTTTTCTTCACTGTGCACAAACTTTTCAATTTAATGTGATATAATTTGTTCATCTCTGGCATTATTTCTTGTGCAACTTAGTTTTTGTTCAGAAAGTCCTTAACTATACCTATATCTTGCACAATTTTGCCTATTTTGTCTTCTAGCACACTAAATGGTTTGGTTCTGATGCTAATTGCAGTGTATTATGGCACTATAATAGGAATGGTATAATTTCAGTTATTTTTCACTCAATCATATTTTATTGGTTAATGTGTTCTGTATTTTAAAGAATTTCTACTGGTCCTGAAAAAAAAAAATATATATATATATATATATATATATATATTAGTACAGGGTCTATAGGGTCTTACTATACAGATCAGACTCATAGTGATCCTCCTATTGTCAGTCTCTCAAGTGCTAGGATTATAGACACATGCTATCACACCCACTCTCAATCACCATCTCAGCATATCCCAGGGACAGGGTCAGCAGGGCATGCTGGGGATCAAACCCCAGTTGTTGTGCATGCCTAGGTAGGCACTTTACTCTGCTGAGCTATCTGGTTAGCCCTTGAAAAACTGTGTTCCATTGTTGTTGGACAGAACATTCTGTAGCCATCCATTAAGTCTGTTTGCTGGTAGTTTATCTTTCCATTTGTGACAATAGGATATTGAGTTCCCCCACTACAAATATTTTGGTGTTTATCTGATTTTTATATCCATTAGAATTTGTTTTATGAAGGTCTTTATACCACCAATTTTGTGTATAAATTTATAATAGTAAACTCTTTCTATTCAATTTTTTCCATAACTAATGGATAGTGACCTTCTCTGTCACTTCTGATGACACTTAACTTTAAATCCGCTTTGTCTGAAATTAGCATAGTAACTTTTGCCTTTCTTTATCTAGGCTTTTTTGCATGAAATATTATTTTCTACTCTGTAATTTGTGTTTGTATTCTTGATTTTTTTGTTGTTGTTATTCCTTTGAGATAGGGTCTTACTATGTAATTTGTTTTTCACTATGTAATTGAGACTAGCCTTCTATCTTCCTGCCTCAGCCTCTTGAGTGTTGGAATGATGCCAGGTCTTTATTTTTAATCTATGACTATCTTTTTTGATTAAATATGTCTCCTATATAATGACAACTGCTGAATGTTCTTTCTTGATTCATTATGCTAATCTTTTTGTTTTTATCTTTATTTTTATTTTATTTATTTATTTTTTGTGGGATGGCATTCCAACTCATGACCTTGCACTTACCAGGCAGGTACTTGCTCTATGTAGCTATCTTCCCAGCCCCTGCTAAGTTATGTTTTAAAAACCATTCACATTGAGCGTTACTACTAACAGGTATTTACTTACTCCTATCATTAAATTACTTTTCTGTTGCTGTATTCCTCATTGTTTACCTTATTGTTATTCATAATGTCCCAGTGCATTCATTCTGTTCAACTTACTGGCGTTTTTGGATTCACTGTCCCTTTCTAGGATATCCATGCAAATTTTTCTAATGCTGGTTTTCTCATCATGAACTTCTTAAGGTTCTTCTTGTAGAAAAACAACATAGTAAAACAAAATAGTAAAAGAAACAAAATAGTAAAAGAACCCAAAAAAAGTCCCTTTGAAAACAAACAAACAAACAAAAAAACACCATTCTCGGTACCAAAAACAAAATAGTAAAAAGACCAAAAAAAAAAGTCCCTTTGGAAAAGAAATACCTCGTTTCTCCATCAATTTTAAAGGAAGGCTTTGTAGTAAGCATAGGTTTAGGTTAGAATTTGTTATCTTTGAGGATCTGAAACGCTTTACTTCAACACCTCCTTGCCTTTACGGTCTATGTAGAGAAGTCTTTTATGGTTCTACTGGTTTTACCTTTTTATGTGATCTGTCTCCTTTCTCTAACAGTTTTTAAAGTTTTTTTCCCTGTGAGAGTCCTCTGGAAATTTGAGTAGAATGTGGCATGACCAGGTTCTCTTTTTGTCATGGATATTTGATGTTGTGTACGACTCACTTACCTATATGTTTATTTATTTTCCTATGTTTGGGAATTTTGTGCCATTATTTTAGTGAATTAGATTTTATGACATTTGTTTTGTTCTCAGATTTTTTACTTATTCAATTCTTAGATTAGTCTTCTTTGCATCACTGAATTCATTTTTCACTTTCTCTTATTTTGTAAATGACTTTCAGCAGTTGGCCTTTGAAAGTTTCATTGTCTTCTAGCTCTGATATCCTACCCTCACATTGGCTCACCCTACTGCCTACACTTTCAATAAAACTTTTAATCTCCAAGATTTCTGAACTTAAACCTTTTCATGAACTTGAATTCTTTGACAAACTAGTCATTCATTTTTTGATCACTTGGTTTAGTTCATCTAGCTTTTTATTGGTATTTTATGGGAGCTCCTGAACCATTCTGATTATTAATTCCATTATTTGTTTAATAATAATCCTGCTGAGTACCACTGGAGTTGTATTTTAACCTCCTCTACTTTGCTTTGGAGAAATTCAGGTGTTTGGTTCTTTGCTGTCACTTGTGTTGGCTTCAGGGAAGTTGGGAGTTTAGGGAGGCATCGTGTTGCTTTTTATTTCCTTATTACTATTCTTGCCTGTTTTCTGTTAAGGTTTCTAAAGACATTGGTTTTATTATACAGATCTCCAGTTGCTTCTCAGTGATGTATTTGTGCATGGCTAACTATAATTTTTTGCCACAGTGCTAATGTTTGACAACCTTGGTTATTTTGGGAGAGAAAGATGCAGTGTAGTGAGCCTACCAACCAAGATCTCTGGGAATGTATTCTAGTCTTGCTAATGTCATACACAGTCAGTAAGATTTTTGGTTTTCAGAGAAATAGCGACAATTATGTGACCCAATTAATACCAAGGAAAAATGCTATAATAATATTATCCAAGGTTGATAAGACCTTAACATAGAATAAGACCCAGAGATATACTACTTTTAATCCTAGAGAAGAAATACAAATTATGATGTAAGCATTAAGACAACCAATTATTGCAGCATTCTAACAAAAATTGTGCTGGTATGTGAAACCAAAGCATTGTATTTGCCATGTTAAATTTTAGCATCACATGTTCTATCAGTATGCTTACAAATAAATTACTAAGAATTTTTAAATAAGGGGCCAGGGTGATAATTCAGCAGCATAAGTCCCTGCCTGGCAAGCGCAAGGTCCTTGCCTGGCAAGCACAAGGTCCTGAGTTTGATCCCTGGCAACAAAGTAAATAAAGGCAGGAAGGAAGGAAAGAAGGAAAGAAAGAAGGAAAATTGGAGTATGACTTACACTCTTGTTCTTAGTAATAATATTAGCCATATTAACAGTAACATAAAAATATTTCTACAAGGAAAAAGTTAATAGAGGGGAGTTTTGGTTCAATAAAGATGGAGGAGTACAATAAATACGGGTGGCAACACATGATTGCACAGATCAGACTTCAAGTAATTTAATTGCTTCCCAAAATAAGTATTACAAATATTTATTAATGTAAAAAATATTTAAAACCTTCCAAGATAAGAAACACAACATAAGGAAGCTAATAAAGTATTATCAAACATTCAAAGAAGCAGAAAAATTCTACCAATAATGAGGAAAAAATATCAATTGGTCAAAACTGACTTGAAAACAATTTAGATGAGCTAATCAGTAAATAAGGTTATTAAAACAACTACACCCATATATATTTTTAAAAACTAAAGGAAAGATAGTGCACACTAAGAAGGTTGCAGAAATTAACAGTAAGATACAAGAGATGAAAGGTTATAGTGTCCAACATGAAAAACACACTGGATGGGATTTAAGGCACATACACAATTTGGTAGTAAAGATTACGGATCTTAAAAATTTAACAGGATAAATCATTCAAATTAAAGAAAGAAAAGACAACATACATAAGTAATCAACTGTGATATTTCCCATCAATAAAGTGTGGATAAAGTGTAGAAGTAAGTAGGATACAAGAAAGATACACACACAAAAAAATTTAAAATAGTTTCAAAAGTAATAGTTAAAATATACAGATTTAGGGCTTTTGAGTTAGTTCAGTGACTTAAGTGCTTGTATAGGCAATCCCAGTCAGGCACAGTGGATAGCAGTTCGATCCCCACACCCACCCTTAAAGCAGACTGAGCCAGCCAAAAATAAACAAGCAAACAAACAAACAAACAAACAGATTTCACAAAAAATACCAAAAATAATGATGAATAAAATATCTTAAAAGTAAAAATATTTAAATACGTATATCTCATTTACTTTGCTTAAGAGTATGATCTCAAAGTGCCCCCACTTACATATAAATGCCTCAACTTTGTCTTCCTTCTGGCAAAGCAGTACTCCATTGTATAAAAATATCTTTCTTCATCCATTCATCCATTGTTGTACATTTTCGTTGCTCAAAGACTTAGCTATTACAAACTGTGCTGCTATAAACATGTTTGGCCCACTTTGCTGTGGTATGATACTTTTACTTCTTTCAGGAAGCTACTTATAATATGAATAACTGGATGAAATGAAACTTCTGGTCTTAGCTTTTCGGGAAACACCACACTGATTTTCACAATGGTTTCACTAATCTACACTATACTCCCACCAAAAGCAGAGAAGCTTCCTTTATTCACATAGTCCATCCAATATCTCTTATTGGTTTATTTCTTGGTAACAAATATTCTTCTTGGAGAAAGATGAGCTCTCAGTGTTGCTTTTATCTTTTTACAAAGTTTTTGATACAATTTTAGATATACATAATGATCATATTCATCTCATATTGTTTGTATATGATGCATTTTGGTTCCTTTTTCCAAATCCCTCCCTTTCCTTCAAACAATCTTCCCTTCCTTATTTCCAAAGCTTTATTTCCATTCTATCCTTCTTTGTTTTTTCCTTTTCCTTTCTTTCCTTTCCTCATCCCTCTCCATAGCTTTTCTTTCCTTTTGAACAATTTCTTCCTCTTTCATCATATCTATTGTGTACATTTTGATCTTTATTCTGTTTCTCACACTGGAGAGACAATGCAATAGACAGAATTAACAAGTGGCATCATATCCTATTAGAAAGCTTTTTCACACCAAAAAAGGTTGATGAACATATGCAATGTATTAGTTATCGTAACTGTATTATTAACTTGTTTTGCAACTGCTTCATTGCTATTTTATATTTTTCTATCATTAAAATGAATTAAAAAATTGGTAAAAATAAAGCAACTTCACTTGGAAACAGAACCCAAAACTCAGGCATTATGGAAAGAATGAAGCAAAACAATAGAAATTCTTGTTGAATCCTAAGTAATAAAATTGTATAAGAAAATTGAACTAAAAACTAACTTTAAAATATTGAAAATAGCTGGGCGTGGTGGCAACTTCTATAATCCCAGCACCTGGGAGGCTGAGGCAGGAGGATCGGTGTGATTTCAAGACCAGCCTGGGCTACAAAAGTGAGCTCAAGGCCAGTTTGAACTGCATAGCAAGAACCTGTCTCAAACAGACAAAACAAAACTTGAAAAAAAATTCTAAAATTTGAAAATAAAATAGAATTTATCATATGAGTTCACTGTTAGCTTATAATACAGAGGTTAAAATGCATCACAGGGTCTGGTGAAATGGCTCAGCAGTCGAAAACATCTGCTTAGGCAAGCTTAGGCAACCGCAGGGACCGCAGTTCAATCCCGAGCACTACATGCTGCACCAGCTCCACCTCCAGGGCAGTCTAAGCCAGCCATAATATAAAAAAAACAAAACAAAACAAACAAACAACAACAAAAGAAAGACGTATGACAAAAATAGCACGAAAGTGTAAAGGAAGAATTTGAAATGTGAAACAGAGACATATGAAACATTGTTTTGGACTCTAAGCCGCCAGTTGGAATTGTCGAAGGTCCTGTTATGAGCTCAAAGTTTTAAGGTACGCTCATGCAGGATGTTAGGATTCAAGCCTTCAGCTGGATTCTTTGGTCTTTAGCATGTGGACTGATTTCCTAAACTGTTCGTATATGATTCTCTAAGTGATTCATTATTAAATAATCTCATGAAATGTGTCCCATATTATACTGTTCACCTTTGCAAGACCCAAACCATGACAGATGTAATAATCAAAACTATTTAATTTGAAAGGTAGGCACAAAAAGAGAAAAACTAAATACACCACAGAAAAAGAAAACCATATTTAAAAGAATAAAAATATAAACCTAGGCCAAGTATATAGGTAATCACATGAAATGCCAATCTCTAAACACTCTGATTTAAAAAGTGGAGACTGCTAAACCAGAAAAAAGAAAGATTCAATTCTATAACAATGATTATAACCTAGTTTGTATACGGCTACACATGTAACAACAAAGAATGAAATACATCACACCAAAATAAACAGGATTGGGAATATTAATAACAAAACAGAATTCTAAAGCAAAGGACAAGAAATATAAAGAATTTTTTAATAATGATGAAGTAGACCACAAACTTAGAACATCAAACAATCGAAGCATCTTAAACATAATACTAATTTGAAATACTGATGAATTTCTAGGAGAATTTTTTTTTTTAAGTCAGAACTTATACGCCTGTAATCCTAGCATTTGGAAGGCCGAGGCACGAGAATCGGTGTAAGTTCGATACCAACCTGGGCTACAAAAGTGAGTTCTGGGCCAGCCTGAACTGCATATCAAGACCCTTTCTCCAAAAGACAAAAAAAAAAAAAAAAGAACTTATAATCAGATATTTCAATACACAACTCTAAATTGTTAATGGATCATTTAGATAGAAAATCAGTAAGTATACAGATGATTTCAACTATACTATCTGTCTTCTTGGACTAACATTAAGCACATTAAGCATTCTACTTACCAATATTTGAATCAACATTCTCCTATGAGTCACTGAAATATTTATCAAGATAAATATACTGGGCTATAAAAGAATCTTAAAATACTTCAAAGCATTCATATTAGGAAACATAAAAAAACAAAAAAAAATCATAAAGAAAACTACTACCCTCAAATTGAGGAAAAAGGGAAACTGATGCAAAAGAGTATAATTTACCAATCAATAATCCCACACATAAAATTTTCTATGTCAAGCAGTGTCAAGGTAACATCATAACTGGTAATGATGAATTCCTTGAGGCTTAGTGAAGACAGAATAAGAAAAACTCCACAGTGCCCAAATAATGGAGCACCCACACTTTTGTGAGTTTTACTTACAAGAACTACTAGGTACTAATGTTCAACACCGAAAAAAAAAAAAAAAAAATAACTGCGTTTCAGGCAATGGAGAGACAAGCAACCATTTTAAAATATGTCTGAACATGAGCAATGTTTGTGCTTAGTGGAAAGTACCTAATCAGAGCTTAACTTGTTGAAGTCTAATCAAAATCTAAGGTAAGAGAAGGAAAAGTACTCAATTCAAGGGCTCCTTTCACACCTCAGGTGTGCAGTGCTCAGAAGCACAAATTCATAATCTGGAAGTACAAGGTGATTAAAAGACCCACGCCATGGCTGGGGAGGTGGCTCAGTAGAATAAGTGTTTGCCTGGCAAGCACAAGGGCCTAAGTTCAATCTCCAGTTCTACAAAAAAAAAGACTCATGATAAAAAAACACACAAAAGCACAGCTAATCATAAAACACAGAATACTTCCCTTCCTCTAGTATTAACCTATATCACTATGTTACTAAAGGCCTACGTACAGTGATTTCTAGAACATGTCAAATTGCCACAATAATTATGAGACATAATGAAATGCATAAACATAATCTCAAAAGACATAGCAAAATTCAAAACCAAAATGAGTCATTGCAGGATGATGGGAATCATCAGATCAGAAATTTTTCCAAAACTATGTTAAGATTCACTTGTCTATGGGAGGTACATTGGATGTCTGAAAGTCAAAGTAGTATTGAACACTGATCCCTACACATAGGATGACTTTTCCTATATGTCCCGAAGCACCACTCATAGTATCATAGTTAACGTGTATTTCCATGTTTTAGACTTTGGTCTTTCTTTTGCCTCACTACCTTTGTGCTTTGGAACCACTATTATTAAGGAAAATAAATATTACTTGAACACAAGCAATGTTATATGGCAACAATAAAATCTAATAATCATAATTGCTATGAAATTACTAATGGCCTGGTAAGATTCTACAGCATAGAAACACTGCACAAAGTAATGATTTATACCACTAGTAGAACAAAGAAGGATGGTACTACATTTCATTATACTACTCAGAATAAATTTAAAATTTATGTTTATTTCAGAAATTTTCTATTTCCTATCTTTAGACTATGGTTCATGGGAGGTAACTGAAACCACAGAAAGCACAACCATAGATAACAGAGTACTCCTATATGATTAATATAGACTAGCTTTAATAATGTACAAGAAAAATGAACAGTTCATGAAGAAAGAAAATGCTAAGAAATAAACTATAACAGACATGGAAGGGACAGTGAAATAGCTCAATGAACTAAGCAACTGTCTAGGCAAGTGCAGGGATTGGGGTTTGATACTTGGTACCACATGCCACACCTGCCCTGCCCCATGGTACACTTACCTGGTCAGTAAGACTAGGCCTGGTGGCACATTCCTGTAACCCCAGCTCTGGGGAAACTGAAAACAGGAGGATCACTATGAGTCCAAGATGTGTAATGTGAGACCCTGTTCCAAATACATAAACAAACTAACAAAAAATAAGTAAGCCTTTGATGGCCTTATTATACCCAAGACATGAACCAAAACTAAAAGAATGATTTCTGAGTTTGTGGTCATTTCAGAAGAGAGAAAGACAACAAAATATCCCCACAATGTGAGACAACTACAAAAGGTGTATATTGCATATGTAATGACTCAGAATTTTCCCCAAATTAAAGTCAGTTACAAAGTGACAGGTTCTAGAAACTCACAGAACAACAAGAAAGTTAATTTCAAAATAAGGAAATCAAAAGAATGATATAACAGCATACACCTACTGTAATGGCCAAAATCTAGGAAAACTGGCAATATCAAATTCTGTGTTAGAGAGAATGAGAGGTAACAGGAGATCTTCATTGCTGATGGTAGTACAAAATGATATATTAATTTTGGAAGACAGTTTGCCACTTTCTTTGAAACATTATCACATTCTTACAATAGAAGAGAAATCATGATATTTGATATTTAACCAAAGAAGTTCAAAACTTATATCAACACAAATACCTGCACACAAATGGTTGTATCGGTTTGATGCATAATTTCCAAAATTTAAAAGTAATCAAAATTTTCCTCAGTGGGTGATTGAAAAAACAAACTATAGTATACTTATACAATATAATATTAGCTCTAAAAACTATCAACCCATGAAAGACAGAGATTTAAATATCTATTAGTAAAATAAATAATGATTCTAGCTATATGTTGTTCTAGACAATGCAAAACTATAGATTCAGTGAAAAGATTTGTGGTTGCCTCAGGTTAGCCAAGGAAGGGAAAAATCTTTGGTGAAGTACAGATGCTTTTTAGGACAGTGAAACTATTCTAACTACACTACTGATATAAGTACTAGTCATTGTACATTTGTTCAAACCCACAGAACATGTGGCAACAAAAGCAAAACCTATTGTGAAATGTGGACTTTGAGATAATAGTGATATGACTGCTCACAAAGGTTCAACAGGTGTAAAAAAAAAATCTATCCTTCTGATCCTTATAGAGAGGCTCTAAATGTGTAGGACATGGGGTGAAGTAGGAAATTCTGTGTCTTCATCTCAACTTTTCTAGGAATCTAAAGCTGCTATTAAAAATTAATTTTTTTAAAAGAAAAAGACAAATCACAGATGAAAGTATTTGAAAAGCATACATCTAAATAAGGTCTTGAATCTGAACAATATGAATGTTTTAGATGCATCATTAATAAATATCTATATTGAAAATGTTCATAATTTTCAGAACACATGCTGTACCAAGAAAGAGATATGGATAGAAATAACTGAATGAAAGAAAATGTCAACATCATTAATGATTAAAAATATATTTATTTACTCCCAGAGTGATGCTACAACACACTTATTTAAAAGAATAGCTTTACAAAATATTAGGCAGCCCATGTGCAACATGTAACTGGAGATAAGAATCTAAAATGGAACCACTGGGCCAGTGACGTAGCTCAGCAGTCTAAAGCATCTGCTTAGCCAAGCACAGATAAAGTGCAGGGGCTGCAGTTCTATACCCAGCACCAAATGCTGCACCAGCCCTGCCCCCTGGGCAGGCTGAGACTCTCACAAATTTTTTTTAATAATAAAATAAAATAAAGTGGAATCACCATTGTAGAAAGCTCTTAAGAAAGTTTTCAAGAGCTTCGAAAAGTATCTACTATATCACATAGCTATTCCATCACCACATATTTACCTAAAAAAATGAAGATGATATGTATAGAAATATTTGCAGCTAGTTTTATTTGTAATGAGCTCAAATAACCCAATGTCTATCAACATGCAAATGAATAAAATTAACAAACTATGTCTATAAACTACCTAGCAATAAAGAAGATACTATTGATACAGATATATAGATATATAGATATATAGATATATAGATACATAGATATATAGATATATAGATATCAACATGCTAAATATTAAAAATCCAGCTAAAAAAGACTGCATAAAAGTTTTAACAGGGTATAATTATTTTATGAAAAATATATGAAATTCAAATGAATTTATAGTGCCAGAATGTAGTGGCTGTTAAAGTGTTTGACTAAAATTAGGACGGTAGACATGGGAGGGCAGGATGCAGGGATTTATGGAACAAAAGGATGAAATTTTGGGAAAGAGATGATAAATACTTAATTATCTAGATTATGGATGTATCTCAAAGAATACATTAATAATGCAATATGTTATGTATATGTATGAAATTATACATTCTAAGCATATATAATTTATATAATTGTACCTAAATGTAACTTTTTAAGGCTTATAGTGGTGAATTGAATATTTGGATTTCAAACATCAGCTATACAGCAATCTTCAATTCATCCTCTCCGAATTTCCCAGAAAAAATATGTTAAAGCACAACAAAGAAACTAAGGAGAAGTACCTATAAGCAAAGAAAACATACTGATAGAAATTAGGAAAATTTACACTATTTAAAAGACTCATTCAGTGGGAAAATGAAATAAGGGATGTCCAACATATTTGCAACCTAAAATGGAGAATAATTGCAGGTCAAAGAGTGAAAAAATTATGCAATCCCTTCTGTCAGTTTTGGGCTTGGAAATCTGTGGTCTGTGATAATACAAATACCAGGAAGAGATACGATGAAATATTACTCAAATTCTACATACATCAAAATCTTTCCTAGAAAACACAATGACACATTATGTTAACTTCTAAAACTCTATAGGCATTGATAGAGATAGGAAAACATTTGTTTATTCTCAATTAGAGAATGAGAGAATCATGCAGTTAAGGATCTAATTTTTACTCAGAAAATCTCATCAAATCAAAATGAAATCAGACTACGTAACTAACTGCACATCAGTTTCCCAACTGCAAATCTGTGTAGAAGTTTTCACATATAAAAGGACAATAAGCAGGCTCAAAGACATATGACAAATTATAACTCTGGTCACACACTGAATTTGGATTGCATAAATCTTTATCTCCATGTGAACAAAAAGTGTCAACTTATGAAAGCAGCAAAACTTGAAAAAGGACTTTCACTCTGAAAACTCATTAAATGCCCTATGAAAGCTATTTATCAAAGTATGCAGATTTTGAAAATGTTTTCCTGAGCCAGAGAGATAGCTCATCAACCTAAGCACCTGCCTGGCTCAAGGACCAGCGTTCAATCCTCAGTACTACATGTGGTGCTGGACCATGTTATGCCAGCCACTGAAACAGGGTGTGGCGGTGCACGCCTGTAATCCCAGCACTGGGAAGGCTGAGACAGGAGTGTGACTGAGGCCAAGCTGTGGTAGCAAGACCCAGAGCCAAACAAATAAACAAACAAATGTTTTTTAAAAATTAGAAGATGTCTTCCTATCAGCAAAATATAAGAGGACACAATAGGGCAGATGGCTATTTATATACCAAAATTTTTATGTTTCCTTTCCATACAATAAAGATTTTACTCCCTGATAGACCTATATTTTTCCAGAACTTTCTATAGCACAGTGCTGTTGTCTATCTAATTCCTACCAGTTAAGCTAGTTCCCATGCTAGAACTGTTGAATAATGTTTTTTATTTCTCTGCTTTCAACTCCCCTTTAAGTGGGTGAATGTAGAACATGCTGAGGTCTTTTATAAAGTTAAAAAAAAAAAAATCACAAAACTAAAAGCACCTGAATCCTTTAATCAACAGGTAGATTATACTTTCACTGAAATTATGGACCTCCATTGAGATTCATGATACATGAGTTACATGATTGAGAAATAGAACTCTACTGTGCTCAGCCAGTAAAACATTGTGGTTGATTTATAACAGCAGTTAGTGGTATCTTAATAAGCATGTGTGACCTCCATAAAACATGAGCAAAGACCACTAATGAAAAGTAATGATAGAATGATAGAATGAGACAATAATAATAATGAAGAAAAAAGTTTGGAACTAAAAGGTCAATTTTTTAAAAAGTGCAAATAATAGTGTTAAAATAACCTTTAGGGAAAGTACAACAGAGAAAAAAGAAGCAAAGAGAGAAGAGGGAAAAAAGGTAAGTGAAAGACAAGCAGCACATACAAGCAGGCCTGCACTAGATCTGCAACATTCCCTGAAACAAGGCCACATTTCACCAACTTCAGTCTAGCTACTCATTTGGTTTTCCCGTGGTATCAGGTAATAGATGTATGGAGGGTAGTGTATAATTGTAATTTCTAGGAAAAAAACGGAGTCTATGTTGAACTTGAGGTATAATACATTATACCTCACCCTGGTGTTTGGGTTATCATAGACTAGATTTTCAGGCTCCAAACTGACAGAAGTGCCGGGCGTGGTGGCGCACGCCTGTAATCCCAGCACTCGGGAGGCTGAGGCGGGAGGATCAGCGAGAGATGGAGACCAGCCTGGGCTACAAAACTGAGTTCAAGGCCAGCCTGAACTGTACAGTGAGACCCTGTCTCAAAAAGACAAAAAAAAAAAAAAAAACTGACAGAGAAGTGGAGTGACAACATTACTTCTTTCCTCTTTCACCTGTAGTTAGTCTCCATTTCAGGTGGCAAAGTATGTGTGGCATCTCAATCCAATAACTCAGTCCTGGAAAGAAACAATGTTCAGGATGAGTAAATAAACCCAGAAAACCAAAAGATCCAGGGGAAAAGTACGCAGTGACAGCATAGTTATCTTCCCAAAGTGATGGGGCAGGAGCAATCACAGGAGAAGGTATACACCAGCCTCAGAAACTCCCTGAAAAGTATAAGCTCAGACTGGGAAGGATATGGCCTGCCCTCTGTAGGGAGCAACAAAATCTCTCAATTGCTAACATTAAGTCCAACAGTTGACTTGAAGCTTTATCTCAGAGCCCACATGCCAGGAGACCAGAGCACTAACCTAATTTCTATTATTAGTACAAGTAGAGTTGTTCCTTAACCATAGAAAAAAATCTATAATTACAAAAGGAATAATAAGACAAATTAAATATAATCCCAGAGAAAATATATCAAATGGAATAACATTACCTCAAATAATAATAAAATAGTATTTAACAGCAATAGCACAAAGTTAACAAACTGCCTACTGATTCATAAAGCTTAGTAGTTATACTAGCAAAGTACAGGGAGTGAAGAACTTGAGAATTAAAGAAGCAAAGTTTGAAAATTAATCAAATTAACAGACTAAAAATCAAAGAATGAAAAAAAAAATTCCATAAAATAAGAACTTGAAAAAAAGAATAATTATTCTATATTTAAGCAAAAGAGACTTCTAGTCCCAATTAATTAAAAGGTTGAAAGAATACTACATAATGAGTTAAGGGAACAATCTGACACAAAAATTATTAGCACAGACCTACTGAGAAATGCTAACCAAACTTCATAAAGCAAATACTATTAGACACAGAAGATCAGATAAACATAAAGTGGTGGATCTTTTAAAGCCCAAATATAAAAAATAGATCAACTATAAAAAACAAACATCAGAAGCCAAAGACAAAAGAAGCCAGAAATTATGCAATGGTACAGAAACTAAACAATACAGTTACATAAACAATGCATTATGAAAGAAATCAAGGAAGAAATAAAACATTTTCTAACACTAAACAAAAATGCCAACACAACATAAAAAGACTTACAATACATTAAGAAAGTAGCCTTGGGCAGGGGAGATAGCTCAGCAGAATAAGCAGTTCCCTGGCAATTGTAGGGTCCTGAGTTCAATCCCCAGTACTGCAAAAAGAAAGCAGCCTTAAGAGGAAAGCATATAGCTCTGAAAGCCTGTATCACAAAAACTGAGCAAGTCCACACAAAATATCCTAACCATGCACACTGTGTTTTTAGAAAACTCCAAATACAAAGCTAGTATAGGGAAGGAAATCATAAAACCGAGACCAGAAATCAATGAAATTGAGACAAAAAAATTAAAGAAAAA
This sequence comes from Myocastor coypus, assembly GCA_004027025.1. Lineage (NCBI taxonomy): Eukaryota > Metazoa > Chordata > Mammalia > Rodentia > Myocastoridae > Myocastor > Myocastor coypus. Next base: position 3,069 of record PVJA010017132.1, on the reverse strand, counting down.
TGAAGATTTTGTTTTAAAAAATAAATAAACAAAATAGAAAAACTCAAAGCTAATCTAACCAAAAAAAGGAGAAGAAAGGCCGTTCAATGCAATTAGAAATGCAAAAGATCAAGTCATGACAGACACTGCCAAAAATTTTTAAAGATTATTACCAATAATTTCACAGATATGTATACCAATAAATTGCAGAACTGAGAAGAAATGAATAATTTCTAGAAACATGTGAATTATCAAAACTGAATAATACAATAACATGTACAGAAGCTCAATAAAAAATCCATTGCAAAACTAGGTCCAAATGGGTTTGCTGCTGAATTCTACCAAAAAAAAAAAAAAAAAAAAAAAAATCACTTAACATCAATACTCTTTCAGCTATTTAATGAAATGAGAAGGAAAAGATTACTCCCAAAGTGATTCGTAGAAGCTACCATTACCATAAATACAAAATCAGATAAGGATGCAAAAAAGTTAAATCAAAATGACTTCATTTCTCTCACTATGTATGAAACTAAAATCACAAAGTATCAATGACTTAAATGTTGAGCCAGAAACACTTAATCTGCTGCAAGAGAACCTAGGTAAAATTTTTGAAGTTGTAGGCATTGTTGAGGACTTTCTCAATAGAACACTAGTGACACAGGGAATACTACCAAGAATAGATGAGTAGCTGTTTTTGTTTTTGTTTATATTTTTTCTTCCGGTTCCAGGGATTGAACTTAGGACCTTGTGCTTGCTGGTCAAGCACTTATTTTACTGAGCTATCTCCCCAGCCCAAGAACAGATAAATAAGATCATATCAAACTGAAGTTTACACCGAGCAAAAGAAAAATTAAACCAACAGAGTTAAAAGATAACCTACAGATTAGGAAAAATTATTGTCACTTATACCTCAGACAGACAGTGGACTAACATACAAAACACATAAAAATGAAAACATTAGTCTCCTACAAAATAAAAGACCTAATAGAAATGGGCAAGTGAGGGCCAGCAAGATGGCTCAGCAGACTGAGCATCTTCATAGGCAAGCACAGGGACCAGGGTTTGATTCTCAGCACCACAGACCACACTGGCTCTGTTTCCAGGCATGCTGAGCCAGCCACCAAGTCCAGCCATGGTGGTGCACACCTGTAATTCCAGTGCTGAGGACGCTCAAAAGCCGAGAGTCCCTAGATTCTGAGCTGCACACTGAGACCTTGTGCCAAATACATTTTTTAAAAAATGTGCAAGTGAAATGAATAAATACTTCAAATAGAAGAAGTATAAATGGCAAGAAATACATGAAGAAATGAGTTTAACACATTTCTATCATTAGAGAAATGCACATTAAACCAATATTTTTGTTAAGTTTATTAGTACAATATAGATACACATAAGGATCATATTTATGGTAGGGAATCCATACCTGTATATAATATACTTCAATTCCTCTTTTTTTCCCCAATCCCCTCCCCTCCCTGCAACCCCTGTCCCCCTCTCCTTATTTGCACAGCTTCCCCACCTCATTTTTTCCTTCTTTTAGCATTTCTTTTCCTTCTTTTCCCTCTCCACCCGCCTTAGTTCTCCTATTTTTTGAATCATTTCTTCTTACTTCACAATACCTATTATATACACTTTATCCCTATTTACACTTTAAGTTTCTCACACCAAAGAAATAACATGATATTTACACATTTGTGACTAATTTATGTAAGTTAAAATTATGGTCTTGAGGTGCATCAATTTACCTAAAAATATGTTAAGGTTATCATTCTCGGACCAGCCAGATAGCTCAGCAGATTAAAGCACCTGTTTAGGCAGACCCAGGGGCCAGGGATTGAATACCTGGTCTGCAGTGCTGGCTCCACCCCCAAGGTGCACTGAGATGGCAATGGAGACTTGGCATGGTGGCATGTGCCTGAAATCCCAGCACTTGGAAGGCTGAAAAACAGGATGCTCACTGTAAGTCCAATCTGTGTAGTGAGACCCTATAGAACCTGAACTAAATACATAAAAAGATAACCATCTTTGTGGCTAAGTATTGTATAAATATGTATCAGTTTTATCCATTTTGTGATTAATGGACTTTTGGATTATTTTTGAGAGGTAAGCATTACAAATTCTGCTCCTGTACACATGGGTGTTCGTATAACACTGTGCATATTGTTTTTAATTCTTCCAGAAGATATTCAGAAGGGGAATAGCTGGGTCAAATAGGATCTACAATCCTAGTTTTGTGAGGAATCTCTACAGTGATATTCACAGTAGTTGTGCGAGTCTACACTCCCATCAACAGTGAATAAAAGGTCTTTTCCATCGCCCCACTAGCACTTGTTATTACTTAAATTCTTGATAATAGTTGTCTCAGTTCTTCTCTCTTTGCTGGGACAAATACTCAACTCCCAAAATGCAGGAAGTAAAGGTTTATTCAGCTCAGTTACTAGAGGTTTTAGTCCATATTTGGTTGGCTCTAAGGCTGAGTGGAATAGGGCAGAGAGCATCCAGTTCATGGTGGCAGGACAGCAACAAAATGATGACATAGGCAAGCAACCAACCAAGGCAGCAGACACAACAGAATCTGTTGCTGTCTCTCTTATATTACATTCAAGTTCTCTGCCTCAGGCTATTTGCCTTGGGCCACACCCATAATACCAGTAGTACTAAAATCCATAATCCCAGTGGATCATGAATTAGTCTCAAACTCTAGAAGACCCCACCCCAAATTTCTAGAATAGTAATTCTTTCTGGAGTGAGATGAATCTCAGTGTTGTTTTAATGTTTGTCTCTTGAAAGACCAGTGATATATGTACTTATACTTTATTTTTCTTCATCTCAGAAGTGTGTATATATCATATGCTTGTGTTTGGATTGAGTCTTTAAATTTGGGAAGTCTCATATTTTTAATTCTTTCATGTTGCAGGTATTAGTCCCTTATCTGAGAGATGACTGTCTAACTATTTTTGCATTCTCTCTCTGCCTGTCTCTCTGCCTCTTTCTCTCTCTCTCTGTCTCTGTCTCTCTGTCTCTGTCTCTCTGTCTCTGTCTCTCTGTCTCTGTCTCTCTCTGTCACTCTCTCTGACTCTCTCTGTCTCT